>KQ962325.1:4353-17762 GCA_001563735.1 Leucoagaricus sp. SymC.cos | reverse complement strand
GCAAGAGTCCAGTTCCAATAACTAATCTAGAAATTAACAGCAATCTAAAAATGGTAGTGATCAGAAGAAAAGGAAGAATAAGAAACATGAAAGGGCCAACAGGCTAATCTGGTTGCATATGTTAATACTGAGATTGCATCTCTAGTAATCACCAGTTTCTTCTAGTCTTTCCAGGCTTTCTCTATATTTGGGATCATAATGCTGACTATAATTAACTCTACTTCAGTCAAGGATACTTCTATCTGATAGAAGGTTAATAATACTAGGATGTCACATGCTCTTAAGTCCACTGTTCTGCTATGTTCACTGGCAGAACACCTCAGCACCCTGGTTGAGGAGTCTTTTGTCAAGAAACTTAAGTTTAAGAAGATGTGCTATCAAGTAGCTGGTGAGAAGGCTCTTCAACTTTGGGATAAATATCTTGGAGCTTTGATGTCTATCACAAAAGCAGACTCAGTCCTCTTCTCCTTGTCTGCTATATATGTCTGCTGTCTCTCTTCCTCCCTCCTCATCTATCATCTCTGCTCTTCCTACTGCTGCTCCAATTATTGACACTGATATAGTATTGCTTAGTGATAATGAGTCTGACTATGGTGATGATATTTATGTATATGTAACTAATTTATTCTCACAGATGATGATTCCTAACAATCTCTCTCAGTCTAGATAATAGTCTTGATAACAGAACAATTCAAGGCCAAGCTACTGAGGTTGAGCATCTCTACTCCCTTGGGTTAACCAAGGAACCTGCCTGTCAATACTGTCCCTTCAGGTGCTATATAGAGTTTAAAACTCTTATGGACTATATGTAATAGACTTAACCAATAATTTTGTATATACAGACCTATCTGTTGATCAGGAACACCCTCTTTGAGTTCTATCTCTGTCTGTTCCTATATTATGTATGAATGCAGATTGTAATCCTAAGAATAATATATTTAGTGCATGCTGTTCATGTGAGGATTATAAGTTTGATCACCATATACTCTTTGATAGTGGCATTTCTCACCACTTCACTCTATATATTGAAGATTTTACTGAATACCAAAAAAACAACTTCAGACATATTGAGACAGCTAATAAAGATACTTTATTGTATGTTATGGATATTGGTACTGTCCTAATTGAGTATGAAATCAATAGTGAGATTAAGACTAAATCTCTTTGGCTGGTGTTTTATATACTAGATATAGCAAATTGCCTCTTCTTCCTTGGCTCCTTTATGAAACAAGGTTTCAGAGTTGAAGCAAATAAGAATAAAACTAAAATTCTCTGCAAATCAGGTAGTATCTTCATGATTGCTAAACCCATTATGAAAGGAGAAAGTCTGTACTATGTATATTACAATATTATTTAGTCTTCAATCAATGTTGTAATATCAGTATGTAATGCTGATTATAAGATCTAGCATTGTTGATTTAGACATCCTTCAAGCAATATTCTTAGGCATTGTTCCAAAAATACTTCTGGTATTCTGGAGATTAACATTCTATTAAATAATCCAATCTGTACTAGATGCTAGCTAGATAAGAAGAATCAGTCAGGCTTTCTATTTTCTGAAAAGTGTGATTTGTCATATCTTGGATTGATCTATGCTGATCTCCTTAAGTTCTCTACCAAATTTTATTATCAGAAGAAGTAGTGTCTTATCTTTCTTGATGATTATTCTTTCTTCACTTAGAGCTTTTTTCTCTAGCAAAAATCTGAGACATTAGCCACATTCCAAGAGTTTAAAGTACTTATTGAATTGCAGAGCAATTAAAGAATTTAGTATATCCATATTTGTCTTTGGAATTTATAATATTTTTAAAATTACATAGAATTGTTTATGAGATGTCTGTACCTCATATGCACCAACAGAATAGACATGCTGAACAGTTGAATTAACATCCTTCTTTCTCACACACCACCACCATCGTTCACGGTCTTGGTCATGTTCTTAGTCGCTATGTCTGATAATTCACAGTATATATGTAATCTGAAGAGTCATCCTTGGGATGAGGACATCGAAGTTGAGTCAGAGGCTGAAATGTTGAGCCCTACTCCATCGCCAGGGGGTGACACCAAGATGGCAGGCCCCTCTACTCCTCGCATATTGGTCCTCCCTGCTGGGCCACCTGAGCCAGTCACACCTGTCCCTTGTAAGGGCAAGGGCAAGAAGAAGCATAGCTCAGTTGTTGCTGAGCTGATGCCCCCTCCTGCTCACCTGGTGCCTTCTGCATCATGCCCGTCTACTCCTGCTCCCCTAGTCTCTCCATTCCCAGTCACTGGTGGCCTTTCTCCAGGGGTGAGTGCTTTCACTCTTTGTCTTTGCCCACTCTCTGCTGCTTCCTGATTGTCTGCTGCCCCTTATGCTGCTTTGGTGGATAGGGTCACCTCTCTCAATGACTCGCTTGCGGCCCTGGCTGGTAAGCCTTGGTCTGACCTGCAGAATCTTATGTGCTTTGCATATGCTCTGTCTGTCATAGCAGAGCATATATTTGCTGCTCAGGGGCATGTCTTGCCCTTTGATGACTCTCCCAGTGCACCCACCTTGGCTTTAGCCTTACATAACATGCTTCCCCATAACGCCCCACAGCATCCTCCCCCAATCCATGGAACAGCTGACTCAGTGGCTCCTCCTTCCTCTGCTCCAGCACATGGCCCTCCTTTGGAGGCTACTGCCCATCCTCCTCCAGCTCCCAAGCCTGCTCCTCCCCCCCAGCCTGCTCATTCTGCCAAGTGTCCCCCTCCCCCTTCCAGTGTTAAGCATAGTTATGCTGACACTGTTTGTGACATGATGTCTTTGGTCAATTTGGCCAAAACAGTCTCCGACCTTCCCTCTGACCACATCATTGCAATGCATCAAGCTTCTGTCCTGCCTGCTGCTCCTAAGTGGAAGATCAAGTCAACTGTCCCTGGTCCCTCTTGGTAGCAGGTCCTCATCAAGATTGACCCCCTCCCCTCCTCCTTGTAGTTCCTGGCCTTGGTGGGTGCTGCCAATCATTCTCTTGGTAAGAGTGACCTTCGGGTCAACTCCTGCCATTTTGTGTATGGGGGGATTTCCCTCCTCACATCTCGTGTTGCTTCCCAGGGTGAAATAGACCTGGTGAAGGCTGGTGTCTCTTGCCTCCTCTCCCTTGCTGAGGAAGGAGTTGAGGCAGCTCTTCCACACTTGTGGTCTTATCTTAAGGTCGTGGACGTCCCCTTCTTTAAGGCAGATGGCCAGCAGGTCACTGCTGATGATGTTTGGGCAGTCATGGGGAAGTCTCACATGGCTAGCCTTTTCACTCTTGCAAATAGCCCATGGGTTATGCACAACTCCCACCGTGCCGACACTGCCACAGTATGGTTTGACATGCTCGATTCCCAGTCAGGCACTACTGCTAAGCACTTAATTGGTTCTTCTTTCCAATTTGGCCCAGCCTCATACTTTGTGCATGTAGCCCACTCCTATTCTGGCATCCCTTTGTGTCAGCATTGCTGGTGCTGGGGACACTTAACTTGGGCCTGTCGTTCTCAGGCCCCCTGTTGCCCCCAGTGTGCTAGTCCTCATACTGAGGCTGGCCATTGTGACCACACTTCCTGCTGCAGGGGTAGCCCCTCTATGAAGCCACCCTAGGCCCTGACCCCCACGGGAGCCCCATGCCCACATGCTATGTGTTGTGTGAACTGTAAAGGGGAGCACAGTGCCTCTGACTGATGGTGCCCATTCTGGTGCCACCACTTTGACCGAGCATGGTTGGCTGAAAAGTCGGCCCCCTCAGACTTGCATGAGGCAATCCAGGAAATTTCTCAGAAGACAGCGGAGGCTGAGCACAAGGGTAGGCATGCACTTGGCTGTCGCTGCTGAGACTGAAATATTGACTAGGCCCTCATGCAAAGGGGGGCATCTAACAAGACTGATTGGGATAGATGTTTGGACTTACTAGCTGTTTTGTTCTTATGTAGTTGTTTTTGGCCTCTAGCTTAGCTTGTGACAGTACCCCAGCCTACTAAGCTGGGACCAGACTGCTATCATGCACTGGTATATAAATTTTTGAGTAAAAAAAATAAATAAAAATAAAAAAAAGAATAGTTGAATTAAACAATTACTGTTAAAGCATAAACAATGTACTTAGACATATACCTTGCTGAATTCTTCTGAGAATTCATAATATCTGCTGCTATCTATGTCTATAATAGAACTCTGGTTTGATGCCTTAATTGGAAGACTCTAGTTGAAACCATATTAGGTTATAAGCCTAACATTAGTTATCTAAAAATATTTGGCTATAGCACATATATCTTTATCCTAAGGAACTTCATGCAAATAAACTGAGTTCTCACTTTGAGCTAATAATATTTCTGGAATATAAGCCTTTCTCAAAAGCTTACCACTTTCTAAGACATACACATAATAATTCAATCTTTGTATTACCTACTGCCACTTTTGATAAAGAGTGGTTTCCTTATTGTGCTGGTAAATCTCATAGAGATTTAAAAAATACTTCTACTATTCTACCCATTCCTAGTACACTTTCTGGTAATAAAACTGTTTCTAAAAATCCACCTGCTGATTTAACAGACCTTCTACTGAGATTGAGTAAACCTATTCTGAGTAGTAGTTGTCAGATTCCTCAACAACCTCCTATAGCTCCTTGACCTCCAACTCCTGTTATACTGACTATATCTTCAGCATTTAGTTCTCCTTCACAATCTTCTTATGAGACTACTCCTTTGAGTTATAGTTCTCTGCACAGATCTCCTAGTAGATCTCTGTTATGTAGTTCTCTTATACATGTGTTGCCAGATTATACTTCACCATAGCAAGAATCTGAATCTGAGATAGATCATGAACCCTCCTATGCCTTTGACAAGTATGGTAATCTAATTAAGTCTTTCATGATTAGAATTTCTGATGGTCACATACCTCACTATTTACAGATCCAAGTACCTTGTACTTCTCCTGAACCTGAACTACATTGATCTAAGAGACAATCTCAACCTGTAATGAATTCTGACAGTACTTCTAGATTTACTTTCATAATTCCTTATCCTGTACCTAGCATTGAAGTTCTATTTCCATGAGCTTCATGTGATAAAACTAGAACACCTCAGGAATATAGACAGGATAAAGAAGAGCCAGAAATACCTCTTAATATGATATGGGAAAAACTTTTTAAAAGAAGTGATATAGCTTAAATTATAAAAGAGAGGGGAGTAAAATATATGTAGATGTTTTTAAATACTACCAACAATTCAGAATTTAGTGAAATATCTGAATATGAAGTCTTTGCCAACTTGCAAAAGTTATTGCTTAAAGAACACAAGTATTAGTTAGATGTGTGTAAGAAAAAGCTCAATGCCTTGAAAAAGTATCAAGTATATTGCTTAGTCCTGCTCTCTGCTAATTACTGGGTTTTTCTCAAAAAGTCTGATAGATGTCTTTGTTCTTGACTTATTACTTGTAGATTCTCTCAAGTCAAAGATATTGACTATAATAAATTATTTTCTCCAGTTGTTTGTTATAAAACTACTTGTGTTATTCTTGCCATCACTGTGCTTGAGGATATGAACATTGAGTCAGTAGACATATGAACTGCCTATTTATATAGTAAGCTGAATAAGAAAATCTATATGAAGCAGCCTAAAGGTTTTCATATTTCTAGAAAAGAACACTTCATGTAGAAACTTGACCATATATTGTATGGCCTTAAGCAAGCTAGCTTAGTCTGGTAGAGAGAAGTTACTAAGAGTATGCTCAAGTTTGGCTTTAAGCAATGCAAATCTAATGCTAGTATATATGTCTATCTTGACAAAAAGACTGGTTAATATATTTATATAATTATCTATATCAATGATATACTTTTTATGGGTAAAGATATCATCCTTCTTTGGGAAAAGAAGCTTCAATTCATAAAGCATTAGGAATGTTATAATCAAGGAGAAATTAAGAAATTTCTTAGCATGTGTATTTAGTGCAATTATAAAAATAGACAGATTTTTATTGATCAAGTTAGCTATTTAAATAAAGTTCTTGAGTATTTTGGAATCAAATCTGCTTTAGCTCAAACTTCTCTCTTGGCTTGTTATTAGCTGCTTCCAAATGATGGCCCTGTTGATCTCCAATTATATTTCACCTTTCAGCAGATAATCAGATCTCTTTTATACCTAATGATTGGATCATGTCCAGATATTGTACCTGTAGTCATTAAGTTATCCAAACATATCACAAATCCTTCACTGGATCATCTCCAAAAAGCCTACTATATTTGTCACTATCTCTTGATAATGAGAGATTATCACTTGACTATTGATAGTGCTAAAAATGAGGGAATAATTGCTTATTCAGATTCTGATTTTGCCAGTGATCCTAGTACTCAAAAAAGTATCTCTGGTTATTTTCTTTCTATTAGCAGTTGTGTTTTGATGTGGACTTCACATCATAAATCTGTTGTTGCTCTTTTTTCTACTGAAGCTAAGTATATAGTGCTCTCTAATGCCTTATACCAGATAATATAGATTAAAAACCTTTTTTGAGGACTCAGTTTTGAGCTTTCCACTCTTCTTCTCTATAGTGATAACATGAGATCTATCTTCTTGAGCTCTAACCTTGTATAAGAAAAATACTCAAAGTATATTAGCACTATATTCAAGATCTAGTCAATGAAAATAAGATTGCACCTTTGTACATTGAAGAAAAAAATAATCCTGCTGATCTTCTTACTAAAAATCTTGGCTACAATAAATTCAAAAGATTTAGGGACATTTATGGTTTTGAGATTATTAAAGAAAAATATACTACTATAAAGTAGGATATAAATATCATTAAAAAAGATACTGAGTCTAGATCTACTTGACTTAATTGTCATATTGATGCTTGAGCAAAGAGAAGTGTTAAATTAAATAAATACTCTATATGCCTATTAGACTTTTATTATTAGTATATATACCAATAGTAGTATTCTACATTTATATTTGTGATTATAAGCATGAACTCTACCTGTAGTTCATAGAATTATGCTCTAGGACTCTATACTATATACTTATTATATGTTATTTACTAGTAGTAGTATATATGATATCCTTTCATTACTGATATAGCATTATACACAGCCACTGTTATTAATATATAAGGACTACTATTTCTACTTAATAAATTAACACTTTTGTACTTGAACTTCTATGTTCATCTTAAGCTCTCTACAGCAAATTCTATCATATTTCTTAGCTCTTAAATATTTCTTCTTTAACTGTTAATATCATAAGTAACAAGTTGTTTCAATCTCTCACACTATGCTATGCTTCATATTGCTTTCAACAATACTTTTATGACAGTGTCATTCTACTGCAATATCATAATGGGCATTATGGAATACCTTGGGTTCAGATTTGGTCAGATGCATGTTATTGGAGAAATTGGGTCTGACTTTATGTGATCAGACCATAAATTCTAATACATTGGAACCTTTGGTCAGATACAAGACTATATAGTAATATACTTCATTGAATTTGAGATCAAATCTAGATAATTTCATGCTATCATTCTATAAACAATATTATTTTTTCTTCTGTTCAATGTTTAATCTATCAGGTCTCGTCAGGTCAACATCAAGCTTCAGTATGTGTGACATGGAAATATCAGGAGAGAATCTTGTTGCTGAGCTTGTGACTATATTGTGGCTGCTCTGACTGCTAGGTTGTCATGCTTGATAGTTTTCATATCTATTGAAAAAGACCTGATAAGCCTTGATCCTTCATGTAAACATCAGTCAGTTGAACACAATTAGTGTATGTAGTTTATCATAGATGATTAAGATATACCAGACTCTTTCAGTAATGACAACAGATGATTAGCTCTAAGACTTGTTCCTTATATAGCACTAGTTACTAAAAATAGTATATTTATTTTATTACATATTGACAGGGCTTATATATAATAGTCTAATAAATATAACACTTGGTTCTGAGAAAAGTGGATAACAAAGGAAATACTAAGAGATCTGGAGGATATGCACAATATATAAGCACTCAATGGCCTCATAAACAAGCCTTTTATAGATATGATACTTTTAAGGTCACTTTCTGATTGTGGAGATACAGAACTTGAGGACAATGAGATGGAAATTGAACTATTTGATAGAGAATCTTGAAGGCTGCCAAAGGCAGTACTGGTGCAACTAGTTATTAAACAGACATGTAAAATGTTCTGGGATTACTAGACCTTGCTGAGCATTTTTATGGCTCAATCTAAGGACAGTAGCTGATCAGATTGCATAGATTAAATATTGTAGCACTTCAGACTGACCAAGTGAATTGATTCTTGTAAAGTCTTGAGAGGATGGTATTTCTTTCTAATTCTACATAGTATAAGAAAATTTAGTTTTAGAAGCAGTGTGTTGCTTGAAAAAGAACAAATTGAAGATGTAGGAGTACTAATCTGAGTGGAGGAGGAGAATCTGGTAGACAAAGAGCTTGAGGATGATTGAGCTGTGAGAGGGTTGTAGAGCTGAGAATAGGTCAGTAAGAGTAGACAGAGAGTGTTAAAGAGGAGCAAATTGAGTATTTGTCTTTATTCATTTATTTATCATAACAGGAAATATCAGATTGATAAGATTAGATCATGATGTACTAATGTAAATAAAGCAGTGGCTATATAACAAAATGCTTAAGAATATATTATATAATCTACTATAGAGCACTATAATCTCTGTTATTATCTGAATATCCATGGTTGCTTGAGTTTTCATCATCATCCTCAAGGTCAACCTCCTTACCAGCCTCAGCATCCTCTTTTCTATTCTTTTTAGCTGCTCTAGCAACTTCATGGCCCATCACTTGTTTATTGTTCTTGTTGTCTTCAGTATTCTAGTCTATTTCAGAATTATTCATTAAATTAGGGGTGGCTACTGTTCCAGGCAGATGGCCAACACCAAGACCCAGATGTTATATAAATGTATCATGGTCAACAAATCTTCAAAAGCTTATATCAGTAATTATTGCAATATACATCAAAAAAAATACTTATATATTGACATAATAGTTCACTCAATTATCTATCTCTCTATCTTATCATGCTTCAGTGGGACCCTCATAAGATACTAGAGTTGTAGTGTAACCTTCAACAAAGACAGAAAGAAGATGATAATCATGAATGACAAGAGATAGATCAAGAAAACTAAATATATAATCTTCTTTGACTTCAGTAGATACAAAACTAATTTTTAGAAGCTTTACAACATGTCAGCCAAATACATGATCAGGTTCTACTCCAAACCATCACACCCAGAGGAACTCCATAGGCTTTCAAGTAAAATTATGAGACTGAGATCTACAATGTTGTACTTTAGCATAAAAAATATCAATAACCTGTGCATATCAGAATAGGTGTACATTTGGGTTTGTTTCTATATCAGGAGATACAATCATGCAAAACAGATGACTGTGTGGGTTCAAAATATCATAGTCATACTGAACATCATAAGTTATATAATTATCTTGCATAGTACAATAGTAAAATATCTTTCTATCCTGAAATCAGATGGTGTTGCAGTTATTGTCCAAAAAATTCTCATACATGTCATCATCAAAGATGTGATCTATGATCTGGCCCAGAATATGATCTTTAAGTTTTATAATAAAGTTCTAATTGAAGAATGAGCTTTAAAATTATAAAATATACAACATAGTACTTAGAACATTATCTGTTTTGCTAGATCTAAAGGATTTTCACATATGAAGAAAAACAAATTGAGAGTCTCTGCCTTGTTGTTTGAGATGATATAGTACTTATCAATGTGCTCAGATTTCTTAACTTCATTTATTTTCTGTTTCTCTAGTATATATAGTAGGGCCTAGTGATAGGTGTACTTCATACTAATCTGTGACATTGCATTTTTTTTGTTTGTTAACCTATAAAGTCACTTCACAATCTGATGACATTGCTCCTTCTAAGTCCAGAAGGAAAAAGTCAGCATCAGTTAAAGAAGAAGAAAACTGCATACTAGCTGTGTTGAATATAAATCTGTTGTCCTGAAACAGTAAATGTGCCACTCATAGTTATCTATAAAGTGAAATTTGATCATGTCAAGATTCAGTGATTTAGCTTGTTGTTAGCTTAAATACTTGTCAGTAGAACTATGCTAACCTGATGGCTGACATTATTGACATGCAGCTGCCTCTTGTAGAAGCTCAAAAGTCAAAAAGGTAGAAGATGACTAGTTGTAAAATTGTCAAAAATGATGCTCAGTTTCATGTATAAGGTCACCAAAGAGCTTTAGTGCACTATCAGAGTACATTTGCAATTTTGCAAGAGCATGCCACTCAGTAAGCCAATAAAGAAGCTTTATCAGATGCTGGTTGTAAGATTCAGATAAAAGGCTCTCAAAGTAAGGGATGGCACACTGGATGATTTATCAGGCAATAGCAGCTATTGAGGAAAAGGGTTAAGATATACCTGGAGTAGGTCTTCAAAATCCTGAAAGCTATCTTTTTTATTTCAAAGAAGCTGGATGAGAACCTACAGATACCTAAGCTACCAATACCAAAGGTTCTAATTGCACAATACCTGACAAAAGAGACTAGTGAGTGCATGTAGGAGACATTCAAACTAAGAAACCTACTACTCATTAAGTTTGCTGACCAACTCACTTCTAGCAGAGTACAGAAATCTGATTAGGTAGGTGAACAACATCTTCTCAGTCCCAAGCTCAATCTCATGAAGGAGATCAACAGTGAGCATCTTCAAAGAATTGAAACACTCTTCTAAACATTCAATAATATATTTTGTTCAAACATTGTTCTGTGACAAAACTTTTAGGATGAATTCAATATAACATACCTTAGTGGAAACAAGTGAGAATGGCTTGAGAATAGCTTTGACTATTATGCTATGAATCATATAGCCATAGTTATATATCACATGTCATGCATTGGCTATTTTCTCTGCAAAGTATGACTAAAAACCTTGAATATAGATATTAGTATCATCCTTCAGTCCAAGATTATGAAGAGTGAACTTTGAAATTAGACAGTGAGAGCAAGAGAACAATCCTTTGTCATGGATTGTTACTAGAAGTACTTTTTGTCACAGAAATAAGACTACGTTTGAGCACCAGTATGTTCCAAAATGACTTACTTTTCAGGATAATAGCCAAGTATAAAAATATGCATAGATATACTTGGTGCACAATGCCATCAATGAACTTAATCAAGATTTCAAAATGATATACATATATGAACTCATCATTGAGAAGGATCTTTCAAACTTCATAAATAAGCTTATATCAACAATGTGCTAAAATATCAAGTTTCTGTGTCTGCCAGTGAGAGTGAGATAACTGAACAAAGTCCTGAAATGAATCAGATAACTAATCAAATGTGTTCACATCAGAAAATCCACAATATATCCTGATGTTTTATTTAAAAACTTATTAATAGAATATATGCCAGATGCTAAATTGCCTCTAAACTAACTATGAGTAGATATACTTAAAAAGATTTCCAAGCATCATGTATATTGGCCAAGCTTTAGCATTCCCAAAGTCAGTCAGGTGAGTTGAGTCAGAGAAAATCATGAGAGCTGTAATAACTTTTTCACAATCAGAGTTTGGATCATTGGATAGTATCTCTCTATGGAGCTGGACATCTTTATATGCCTCAATAAACATATCTGAGATGTATACCTCATCATAAATATGCTCCAAATTAGTTTTGTCAGACTTCTCTCCAGAAATAGACTAGTAAAAGAGTTTGAATGGAGTAAAATAGAGAAGATGGACATATCAGCCAGTAAACATTTTACAAATAACTGAAACAATACTTTAATAATGAAGACTATATACCATAAACAACTTTTATGGTCTATCACAAACTCCAGTCAGAACATTGATGACAACAGGTGAGTCCTTGGAATAACTCATGAAATCTGTGTTGCATAATTCTTTATCTACCTGCTTGTTCTCTGAGTATATATTGAACCCCTTCAGCTTATCAGCTTGAAAACTGGGAAAGAGAATATAATTATAGACCAGAGAGTTAGCATTGCTATTAGATTTGATAGTATTCCTATTATATAGCTATTGTATAAAGAGTTGTACAGTCTTGTTGCTAAAGGGCCAGTAGGATGGTCTATTTAGTGCCTTGTCTGTATGTTGATCACTGCTATCATTTAGAAGAGGTTTAGGCTCAGAGAAGAGAGAGAAAGTATTGTCTGTGATGGAATCAAATGGAGAAGGGCCAATATGATGGTCAGAATTTGGTGTGGAGTTGTGCAAATTGGAGAGATCTTCAAGAAAAAGGGAGTTGTCAGAATTGAAAGTTAGTAGTTGAATGTATTCTCTCCAAAGGTAGAACTGATTAATTGATGTTTGGAAAGTATTCCACATAATCAGTCTGACATAACAAATAGCATTCTGTGGGCTCACTGTAGAGTCTAAGTCTTCTAGTAAGAGAGGGGGTACTTGTAAGACTTTGCCTTATGGATATCAGAACTTAACCTTACTCACACAAGAGTACAATAAACCCCAGTCATATTGGATATGTACTTCATAGTGTAGGTGTAAGGTCAGCTCCCAATTAGGGATGCTGATGGGAATTACATGATGTTGCATTATGTAATATAATGATGGTGATGGGATATTGATAGTTTAAGCTCAGTAAAAAGTCAAGATACAGAGATAATAGAAAATAGAAAGAAAGATAATGGCCATTGTAAAGGTACAACCCTTACACACCCCCCATTGAGACCATAATATATGGTCTAAGATTTAATGAGTCAAAGGAATAATATCCTTTGTAATGAATGATGATGAAGAATCAAGGTAGTGTACCTTGATGAGATATAGAGATAGCAGTGATGATGGAGAGTCAAGGTAAGATATCTTGACAATGTATGGCAATAGCAGTGAGGATAGCACAATGTGATGTGGGCTTGGGATATGGCTAATGAGGAGTGGAAGTGGGCTCTTGAGGAGTGATTTTGCCTTCATTCTGTGGATCAGCCTGGTTGAAATCTATGGATTCTGTTAGAGTAGGTAGGGTGTTAACCCTATCCATGTCCTCATAATAGGCATTGGCCCCTTCAGGGACTGTGTCCATAGATGATGCTCCAGCTCCAGTGAGGGTAGAGGCTGATGAACCAGCCTCAGTCATGGGAGCATCAATATCTCAGGACAATGAGACCATAATAGACAGTTTAGTTTGAACTATCAATGGGGGATTATGTGGTGGCATGGCAAGAGATAGGTGATCAGCAGGATATCATCACAAGTCGAGGTGAGTGAGGTATGGAGATTCTCCAATCTTCAGCCAACCCTAATAGTACTATGAATCTAGGCATTGGTGTTGAATGGCATATTTCTCCTCAAATAGCCAAAAACATTGGAGGTCTTCATTAGATGGGTGTTTCCACCCATCCCATTCTGGGATTGCTAGGGGAACTCCATTTT
>KQ962324.1:3716-14368 GCA_001563735.1 Leucoagaricus sp. SymC.cos | reverse complement strand
CTAAATTGGACCATCAGCAGTGGAATGGCGCAGCACATAAGCTGAAGCCAAGGTCCATTCCCAACTCCTTCTGACTTCTCCGATCTTGCACCTCTGCCTCTACCTCTATCTCCATGTTGATTGTCTCCAACTGTTTCTGACTCTTCTGTGCTTATTCCCTCTCCATATCCTATTCAGAACTTAACACTGGATCAACTTGCTAATGTGAGGGTCATTGTCAGAACCACTGGTAGCTGTGATAGCAGTGTGAGGGGGTGTACAACCAAGGTCCTTGTCTTGGTCCCCGTCGTCCTCTATGCTGTCTCCATCCTCATCTTCAGTAGCATCCATATCCATATCCATGTTGGCACCAGAATTAGTCCCCTGGGAATGGCTGCAGGTCATACTGCTTCCATCAACATCAACCTTAGAGGGATGAGATGACATTGTTGAATCTGACATGTTAATTTCAGTCATCTGCAGCAAAGGTGAAGGAGTTCTGTGAATCCAAGAATGCAAAGGTTGAGAATGAGGTGCCAAGGGTCAGTCATTGTGGGTATCAAATGCTTGCTGGAATTCATAGCCTCCAATGCTGACAGGTAAGATGAGGGCTTGGAACTTGGGGGTGGGAGGTGCAAGAACAGATGGGAAATGTTCATTGAGCAAGTCAATGGCATTATTGACCTCTCTGAAGAGAATCTTTACTCTAATTCCTGCAACACCCACAACCCATGAGCTCATGACCATTTCCAGCTTAACAGAACAGAGACAACAATGACGCACTGTTATGAAGTTCTGCTTCCCTTAAAGTTTCTTTACTCAATTCAAGGATGTCCTGGTCAGCTAGGATGCCCTTGTCTTTGGGCTGCAAAATCTCATCTCCATCAGCATTTAGGTGTCGTACCATGCTATCTTTCACAGAAGCAACAGCCGTACGGGTATAACAATGGTGACAAAAGTAGTCCATTACCAGTGAGTGCTACAGGATAGAATAAAATAGAAAAATCATCATGAGAAAATGTATGTCATTCTGCACTGAACCCTGAACTCACCCAACTGGCATGGTGTCGGGTTGGAGAACAGGTTTGAAAATGGGTTTTTGAGTGATTTGCCATTCTTGCTGGCTAGAGATACACCGGACATTGGGACAGGTGTTATAGAAGATGATGCAGAGAGCATGGGCAGCATTATGAGGGGGTGAGTGGGAAGAGGAAGAGAAGAGGGTATGGGGATAAGTATGTGAAGCCAGGGCAGGCACAGCTTGGAGTAACATCAGGTAGCCATTGATCTCCTCCTCACATCCCATTGAAAACCAAGAAAAATGTAATAAAACTTCAGCTAATCTACACAAGGACACATGTACTGCTACACTCCTCAATGTCATCTGGCTGGCAAGTTCTCATTCAATCTTCAAGACCTTCATAACATCGTCTCAGCATCCTGCCACTTTCTCACAGAAACCTAGATTAGGGTAGAAATAGAGATGAGCACATTGTGGAGAACAGACGGCTGAGCTCCTTACCTTGGTATTTTCCATTATGAGTTCAATGCTGGCATCCCTGAGGTGCTCCTCACAGTAGTACTTATTGAGGAGGAAACTGAAAGCTGTAAGCACCTCAGGGTCTGTGACCTTGCACCAATGCCTTGATCTCAGTATGTCTGCATAATTCTCTGGTATCTCTTCAAGGTCATCCTCATCTGGGCTGAAGAAATCTATCTGGTAGACCCTGCAATCTGGACACTGTCACACATGTTGAGATCAACGACTACAATAGTACGCTACAATTACTCTACGAGAAACCGAAATCCCTCCCAGCTCAGCTGAACATGGCAGCCTACACCGAATATGCGCCCTTCCTACACCCAGGGGTGGACGAGGAGCAGGTAAAGTCCCTCGCCCCCACTCCCACGCGATGTGGCTCTGGTATCTCTTCAAGGTCATCCTCATCTGGGCTGAAGAAATCTATCTGGTAGACCCTGCAATCTGGACACTGTCACACATGTTGAGAGGCTTTGAGCCTGGGGGGTATGCAACAGAACTACGGGGGTTTGTCTACAAACTCCTGACTCTCCTCATCCAATTGGGAATCTGAATCAGATACAGGAGACATGGATGCCTCTTCAAAGTCATTGTTGTAGTGATACTTAACAGCTGGAATTCCACAAGGACAGCTTGAAGCTTTCATGGATGGCAGTGTCTGAACAAGCTGCCCAATTGGTGGTGATGGTTTCTTCGGTTGAGAAGAGTGGTTGGTCAGAATAGTAGACTTTGGCTTCTAGGGATAAGAAAAATTCTCTTTCAGGGAGATGCAAAGACAGGAAGGCTTCAACTTATGACCTTCTGAGCCTGATTTTCCACCTCTCTCTTTTGCTGTCCATGTAATGGATTTGCCAGGGCATTGAGTAAATACTGTTTCCAATTGTCCCACATCCTACCAAACTTTGTCAAGTCATGTGCAACGCTTTCAATGCTGACTTTGACTGTAGCTAAGGTCCAATCTCCTGAGGTATGAGCCTTTTCCCAGTTTTTGACAGCCTTGACTTGCTCCACAAATTGATACCATTAACATATATCAAGGTAATGGGCTTGTGGTGATATATGAGAAGCAATGTGATCTGCCAGTATCCATTCTGCATGGCAAGCAAATATGTTTTGGATCTCTGCTCTGTGAACATGCCAAGAATTCTGTGGTTTTTTGAATTTCAAAGCACCTCAAGAATTAAGAACAATGCTGGCAGCGTTGGGACTGTAGATGTACTGAATATTTTTGTCCAATGGTATCACCTGGGTGAAGTATTGGTCAATGAGCCAATCCAGGTTCCTGCCTGTTATTGGAGTGTCTGAGCCATCTGTGAGCTGGTGAATGAGATGACAGATCATGTAGCACTCAATGAAAGTTTGACTGAGTTCCATGGTCCTGACATCGAGGGTAGCAATACAAAAGGATCAGTGTCTGCAGCAGAGCATCAGGGTGCATACTGCTATTACTTAGTACTGGCAACTCACCTGTCTTTTGCATATAACACAAGTGAAGTTGGATCGTCATTGACTAATAGACAAAGGCAAAAGCATTAGCACCAATGTAAATGTGAATCCAAAGAGAATGCAACTGACCCACAAGTCATATACACTGCGCTCATACTCTTCTCAAACTTCACCCACACCCAAATTGTTGACCCACTATTAACACCATCTCCATAAACCTACTCCAGAGTTAACTGGCTGCCTCTACCAATACCCATCTCAACATCCTGTCTTCTCAAATCAAACTCCAACCATTTCCAACCTGTTTCCAACAACCAAACCAAATTTTCAATCTCTAAAACACCTGTTACCTCAACAGGATGCTTGACAAACCTACTCATTGGTGGGGCATCATGAATCAATTCTGTTTCATCAAGACTGTCATAAGCATTCTCTTGTGTGAGATATGTGAGAATTGGGGACAGATGGCTGCATTTACCCAATATACTCTTGATTATACCTCAGCAACACAGAAGTCAGAGTTGGCCGAATTCCACCATGTTGTGGCCATTTCGGGTTCAGAATATTCTGGTCAGGTTATGGGCCAAAGGGATCCTCTAGCAGTTTGGACAGCGACATTGTTGATTCGTCCTGGTGATAAGTTCCAAACTGGAACCTGTCTCTTTGCAATTAATCAACAATTCACAGTCATGCACATCAGAGTGATCCATCTCATGCAACCTTCATGGCTATACCCATATCTTCCTTCAAGATGTGCTCCTCTTGAGCATTGGACTGTGTGTAGCCTTGATTCTCTACAGTGAATGGCACAACGCAAGATCACTCATCAAATACACAGATATCGATTATTGCATCTTTACAGATGCTGCTCAGTTCATCCTCTAGCCCATCCAGGGCAACAAAGCCTGAGGACCATTATCACAATGGCTTGGGTATAATATACCCCTAGGTGAGTATGTGATATCCCTCATTTGATTGGCATAAAAAGTATGTTAATTCTGTTTTGAAGCCCATATACCAGACATACATACCATTACACACCACTCCTCACTTTGCTGCTCACACCAAACAAATTCCTCCATCCATCCTTCGGGAAACACATCTTTGCAGCTTGCAACATCATCAACGGACTGCTTATTTACAACCTCTTAATGAACCACATCCTTCCCTCATCAACAACAAGGACAACATCCATGAAAACCTTGCCATCCACAATTGATGACATGCAGGCAAAAGCCACTCTCTACACAACAGTCTACCTCCTCAATCCAATGGTGTTTTCCATATCCACTCAAGGCTCATCTGAATCTGTACTATCACTCTTTGTCCCTCTTACACTCCATGCACTTTTCAATGAATGATGGACTACAGCAGCACTTTTTAGAGGGAATGGTTTGATGGGTTGGTTTAAAGTTCTCTCTCATGCGAAAACCATCACATTTGCAATTGTCAGTGCTGTTGCTTTCAGCCTACTGGGTACTCTTTGCTACATTTTGTATGTTCTCAATGCTCATATGCCTCAACGACCTACTAACAATACTTACGCCTCATTAGGTGGGGTTATCCTTTCCTCTACAAATCATCCCTGTATCATCTCCACTGTCTTGACCACCGACACAACTTCTCTCCCTACTTCTACCCTACATACCTCTCCTATCCTACCCTCAATCTTCCCCTCACCCTAACCTCATCTCAATCCTAACCATAATCCTCACCTCACCATTAACATCCTTCCTCCCACAACTCCTTATCTCCTTCATCTCCAGCTTTCTCTCTGTCAACCCTCTCCACCCAAAGAATGCAAAGATTGATATCCCATTGACTATTGATATGGTTCATCCAGACATTTGCCTTCATCCTGTTCAGCAAAGTCTGTACATCCCAATATTCCTTATGGGACCCCCTGCTCTTTCCTCTCCTTCTACCCAACCTTCATATGTCTTGGTCAAAGGCATTGGCTCATGTAGGTGTTGGGTTGGTGTGTAAGCACTATGGCTGAGCGAGGCATACAAGCTGGAGTTTCTGGGTGAGGATGTGTTTTTGGGATTGTAGTTCCGTGGATTAGCTTATGTAGTTGGGAATGCTTGGGTCTTGATCGTGATCTCGTATAAAGCTTAATGTACTCTTCACATATATCCGGTCGTTCATAGAATAATGGTGGTAGTAATGATGTCTGATTCAACTGTGTCGGTGAAATAAATACTGTGAAGTAGATAGGGATACACATCATGGATCATAAAATCTCGTAGGTCATCAGTGTCCATGTCTTGTAAAGCCAAGAGCAACTTCCACAACAATGACAAAGTAACGATGAATACTAGAGAAAAATGAGAGCAGCTGGACAGTGCATAACGGGGTAACACAAGAGCAAAAACACAAACTCTAGAAGGGTAACCAGGAAAATTGCTGCATTAATCACTAAGAGACCTTGCAACATGAGTAGTCCGTCCCCTTGTCACATCATCACTACTCTCACCTATTGGTATCATTGTTGAACAAGTCGCATGTTGTTGCTGTTGCTGCTGTGAATGTTGGTGGGGATTAGGATGAGAATAAGTATGATAGTGGTGTTTCACTAAAACATCTCCAGCTATCCAGTTTACTCCAACTCTGTCACATCAACACCACCTTCCAAGTTGGCCACAGTACTTTCCCCACTTCTGTCATGGTGCCGTTTATGCTTCAGTTTGTAGATGAGAATATAAACACCATTGACAATTTGATAGGACTCTCAACATCTCTACATTCTTTATCAATGGTTCTCATGAGTCTGAATCCAGCTGTTAGCCTATCCCATGTTCTCATGCTTTATCATTTACAGCCACCACTCTTCTGAGCTCTAAACAGAACAGTATGCTGACCATCTACAATATTTCCCAGCACAATGATAAATTCATTTGAGCCAATGATATGCCTCACAGTGTCTTACCCTCCAACAGCTATCATCAATTCACTGGACATACTTTCTTGCAGCACAGGTCCAGTTCTATTACTATATTCAGGGCTGATGAGAGGGCTGGAGTAGATTGTGTCCAATTACAACAAACAGTTGATGAAAAAGTTCAAGAGCTTCAAAGTTTGGTTGTCTTAGAGGAATTGGATATACTCAAAGAATTGAGAAGAAAGGCTGAAAATATGAAAACTGATATGGATATATTTGGGGATCCAGAAAAGGCATTGACAAACCTATATCCCACATATGACCATGAGTGGTGCTATCTCAGATATGTGGATTCTTCTGACTGCCAGTATGTAAGATGTCTTCTGAGTTCATAAAGTCAGTGCACTCATCTCTCTTAGGGGCATCTTTTTCACCAGCAACTCAACCATCCCAGGCAAATGGGCAGTTTGGGCAAGTTTGATAAGACAGAACATGCACAACAATAACAAATACCTGCCACGCGCTTCCAGTTGTCTCTAGACTTATTACAGGGAGATCGAGCCTCAAGCCTTGATAGAGTAAAACCTTTTAGCAGAGACCATGCTGGAATATAATTAATGTATTGAATGCGATATCTTCCCCATCTTCCCTGACCACCAGCAACTCAACCATCCCGGGCAAATGGGCAGTTTGGGCAAGTTTGATAAGACAGAACATGCACAACAATAACAAATACCTGCCACACGCTTCCAGTTGTCTCTAGACTTATTACAGGGAGATCGAGCCTCAAGCCTTGATAGAGTAAAACCTTTTAGCGGAGACCACGCTGGAATATTATTAATGTATTAATGCAATATCTTCTCTGTCTTCCCTGACTGAAGGTCAAATGGTGATTGACAAAAAAGGAGGTGAACAGGGGCAGGTTGTGTCCACATCAAGCGACAATATCAGGCTAATTGGAATGTAAAGTCTGACACCTTTTGAGTTGCAAGTTGAGACTGGACTGCATTGGACGAGATGGTTGTCAAGACAAATGCGATTGGATATGCCCGTTACAGTGTATGTGTGTGAGGAGAGTAAGAACGGAGGATTGTGTCACACAAAATTCTCAAAATTGATCTAACTGAGTAGGAAATAGATTTCAGTTGGGAACGGATTCACTCATGGTGTCTCAGAAGGAATGGCTATGGAGGACCATGTCTGGGGCTGAACGCACATGATCCCAATAGGCAACTTGTCCCTGGGTCAAATGCCTACAATCAAATTATATTGAGCAGAGTGTGGCCTGAGAGAGATGTACTAGTAGACTGATAGGGTTTGGTGATGATAGGAATGGATCAGGAGCAAGAAGGTTGCACAATGGAAAGGTTCATAGAATAAAGTTCTGAACAAATGTCTTTTAACAAATAGATGTTCATCCCAGGCTCTCAAAAATTTTCTGAGGGTGTACAACATGTCACTGCCATCCTGAAAAGTCCAGCTGCATTGGCAGCTGTCCAATGGAGCAGGCTGCGGCAGTTTTTCCATAAAATAAGGTTCTGGATAAACGTCAACCTCTGGCAAATGGACATTGATTCTGAGTAGCTGAAATATATTGAGGACATACAGCACCTCGCCACCATCCTGAAAGGGCTAGTGTTGTCAGCAGTTGTCCAACAGAGAGGGCTGTAGCAATTTTTTCAGGAGATAAAGTTCTCAATAAATGTATCCTAACAAATGGATGTTCATCCTGAGCTCTTGAAAAGCTCTGAGGACACCCAGCACATCACCATCATCTTGAAAGGGCTAGCATTGTCAGTGATTGTCCAGCAGAGAGGACTGCAGCAATTTTTCCAGGAGATAAAGTTCTCAATAAATGTATCCTAACAAATGGATGTTCGTCCCAAGCTCTTGAAAAGTTCCAAGAATGTCCAGCACATTGCTGTTGTCTTGAAAGGGCTAGCGTTGTCAGCAATCATCCAATGGAGAGGGCTGCAGTGATTTTTCCAGGAGATAAAGTTCTCAATAAATGTCTCCTAATAAATGGATGTTCACCTCAAGCTCTTGAAAACTTCTTTTCTGCCACACTGGTATTCTTGCTAGATGGAGGTAACAAATAAAAAGTCTACACTTACTTGGTCAATGATTACTTGTAGATACAGCCAGGGTAAAGCCCTTGAGATGTGGTCACCCCACCGAATTCTTGTTTTAAGGACATTTTCGACACTTCCCTTCTCAGGCAATACTGGTTTAAATAACTGTGGTATTTCATACAGTTGAAGTAGGGAGTGGATTCATACCATGATTTATGGGGCATTACTGTCTCTGTTCACAAACCTACATCCCCGGTCAATTGATTCTGTCTTTGAGACACCTCTCTCACAGGTTCCTCATGGTGCGAATGCTAAGGGAAAACTACTTTTTTACTCAATGGCATAAACTGTCAGTAGCTTTTCATGATTGTCTTGGGCTCCAAGGATGTGATGAAATGGAGTAAGATTGACCCCTTGAGAGAATCTACATGAATATTGCATTCTTTTGGCATCAAGGGGTGGTGGTGTGTCATGTCTCAAGTTCAGGAGAGAAGAGGCAATCTACACACACGAGCAACTCCTCCAGTGCATTCCCTTTCATGATAGTCTCTAGCAGGCTTGCATCACCAGGAGAATGTGGTGTTTGGTGTGTAGTTAGTTCCTCAAAGGTAAGTAGTGTGGATGTTTGTGCATGGATGTGCTCGTCTCCCACTACCAGCTTCTCTTCAAGTTTCCCTGGGTCATTGACTCTGATTCACCACCACCAAGTCTCAAACACTCCTTTGGATATCTTTTAACACCTGATTGTGACCCCTCCTGTGTCTTGTCAATTGAGAATGCTGTTGCCTCCACCAGCACAAGCTTCTTATTTGCTTTAAGTTTCTTTGTCTTTGGCTTGAAATTTTATATACAACATAGACGTATGTAGTCTACAGACAGTTGGTTCTTAGCATATGTATTTGCCCACTCTCCCTCCCCACCCACAAGTCTCTTCCTCTCCATTCCCCATCTCTCTAAGTGTCTGTCTTCTTTGGGTTCTGATTCACTCTCTCCACTTTCTTTGGTTTTGAAGACCCATGACTATTTGAAGCATTTGCACCCACATTGTATTTCAATTTTCATAGGCCTTCTAGCCTCCTTTCAGTGCTTACTGGAGGTGAAGATTATTATGACCGCTTTTTGAAAGCTCATGGTTTGTAGATAGTAGATTTACATGTTCCATTTAGGATAGTGCAGAGATCAGAAGCCCACTGACATCAGAACACCTCATTGAGCACATATCTCTCACATTTCGAGTCTTGTCCCCACTCCCATTCCTTCTTTCATCATTGACCCAACATCTTGACAATGCAACACCAACATATCTAGCTGATGCTAGCCTCAGCAATGCTCCCTGACACAGCCATCAATAGCACCCACATTCCCTTCAATAAGAGATGGGCATAAGCCCTGGCAAAGGTAAAGTTGAAAGGGATAGGGACAATGGGACTGTTTGTCATCCCATTCTCACTATCAGAATCACTGTCCAGGATTATAGGCCTATCCCATATTTCATTGGTGCCTTTGGCTCACTTCCTCAAGATTTGTCCAAATTTTGAAAAATTGTGAGCATTATTGCTCCTGTTTCCTTTCAGCTTTCTGTTTGTTGACCATGATAAGCAACCATGGCAGCCTTTGCCCTATGGCATTGCCCAAGGTCACCTAGCAAGTGGATCAGCTTCAGGTTCAGGATTGACATAGAATACCTCCCAGTGAAATCAAGCATACCTGTTGTTGGATCATGCACAGGACCTACAGGAAATGATTGATAAAATAGTTTTGTATGTAATCTACTCCAGCATGAAACAGGACCAAGCAAGAGAACCCTTTGCACTCATCACGCTTCACACATCAAGTTTCTTGTCCTCACTGAAAACATGTTGCCATTGGCCAGTATAATATGTATTGACTTCCTGGTATGATGGTTTGAATGGGCCCCTTTGATGCTGAAGCGTCATACAAAAAGGTTTTGCATATATGTATTGACATACAGCCTAACACTAAGTAAGTCTATTTGTAGGGCTAAAAGTGTAGATAGAGCATGGGAGAAAGAAAGGAAAACTACTGATTCACACAGAACCCATTAATAACTCACTGTAACACCTCCTTTGGCACTAACCAAAATAATTCAACTCCAACAGTTTTAAGTTACTTATATAACTGACACGTGACCTAGATGTGGTCGGATTTACACAGCCACTTTGGTTGATGGACCCCTGATAAGCCTTATATATGCTGCAGAAGGCCCCGCACAAAATTGCATTCAGGCTGGGGCCTCTGCAGTTGAATTTTCTCTGGATTTTTCTCTGGCCTTGAGGTAAATTTTCAAAAATTTGTCCATAAAATCACCTCTGGCCTCTAAACCAAAAAGTCCCAGCTAATTGTACAAGCCACACAGAACACCAGGGCTATCATTGCGTTCATTACAGAGAAGCTGCTTTTTTTCCATGGTGACATTGGCCTCTGAAAATGATGGGCAGACTCAGGAACTCCAAGTTCTCTGTATAGGGAGAGAATCCTAGCAGCATTGCTGAGCCCCAAAATGTCCGTCTTAAGAATGAGAATGAAGTAGAGAGGTGATGGCTTGATATTTAGTGTCAGAGAGATGAAAAAATTACATCAATATAGTTATGGTATGATCCTGGGATCTGCACTAGTAAGAACTATAGCAATAACTTTGGAACTCTGATGTATCGACATCTCAGTAAATTGTCAGGAGTGTCGAAGAAGGACAAAAAGCTTGCAACAGGACATC
>KQ962323.1:42423-65338 GCA_001563735.1 Leucoagaricus sp. SymC.cos | reverse complement strand
GAACCCAGGACTGCATGACATTGATAAGCACACAATTGGCAGGAATTAAGCCTACATCCAACTGCACACAAACTGATCGACCATACAGCTGACTGCACTAATCTGCATTCCTGGTCTCTGTTCCTTATTATCACCATGTGTACCTCTTTACATTCTCTTTGTATATGAATTTCTGCTGTTATGTCACCACATACTACTGATTCTTGTTGTTACAACATCTTTATGGTCAGTGTATATATATTGTATATGCAATGTATTGACACTTCAGCTCTCATGTCAAGAGGCTGAATATATATAATTCATAAATTTATAACACAGTGTGCAATAGAAGTTTGTGCCCAGGTTGGTAGCCCAGGATACCATTACAAGAGTACAACTAAAAATGACTACTACAGATGCATAACAGGTCAAAACTATAAGAGAGTCTATTGTAATCAGCGTCCAACAAATGCCACCTCGCCCTACTCAGCTTTGGGTGGGGGCCTATGACAAAGTTTGAGGTTTCAGCAGTGCCAGTTGAGTGCTCTCCTACTCTTGCATTCCTCCTTCACTGTCTTCTGAGAAATCACATTATTGTACATTGTCCTCTCAGACAAGGCCATCTTTTCAGACAACTAAGCCCAATCAAACTGATACCACCAATATGGGCACCATTGGTCACTAGCACTGTGCTCCCCTTTACAGTTCACACAGTGGGTGGCATGAGGGCATGGGGCTCCCTTGGAAGTCAGATTCTGGGGTGGGTGGGCAGAGGGGTTACCTCTGCAGCAGGATGTGTGTTGACAATGACTGGCCTCAGTGTGAGGACCAGCACATTAGGGGCATCAGAGGGTCTGAGAATGACAGGCATGAGTCAAATGTCCCCAGCACCAGCAATGCTGACATAGAGGGACACTAGAATGGGAGCAGGCTGCATGCACAAAGCATGAGGCTGGGCCAAATTGGAAGGAAGAACCAATCAGGCACTTGGCAGTAGCACCTGACTGGGAGTCAAGAATGTTGAACCACATGGTGGCAGTATCAGCATGTCAAGAATTGCACATTACCCAAGAGCTGTTCACAAGAGTAAAGGAGCTAGCTATGTGGGACTTCTCCATGACAGCCCATACATTGGAAGCAGTGATCTGCTAACTATTTGCCTTGAAAAAGGGGATGTCGATGACCTTAAGATAAGATTGCGAATGTGGGAGAGCAGCCTCAACCCTGTCCTCAGCAAGAGAGAGAAGGCACTAGACACTAGACTTGATCAGGTCTATTTTAACCTGAGTGGCAATACATGAAGTAAGGAGGGAAATCCCCCTATATGCAAAATGGCAAGAGTCAACCTAAAGGTCACTCTTACCAAGAGAATGGTTGGCAGCCCCAACTAAAGCTGGGAACTGTGAAGAAGAGAGGAGTGGGTCAATCTTGACAAGGACCTGCCACTGAGAAGGACTGGGGATGGTAGACTTGATCTTGCACCTAGGAAGTGCCAGGGGAATAGAGGTCTAATGTATTGCAATAATGTGATTAGACAGTAGAGAGGGGACAGTCTTGGCCAAATTGACCAAAGATGTAACATTGCAAATAGTGTCAGTATAACTATGCTTGACACTGGAGAGAGAAGAGGGGTGCTTGGCAGACCAAGCAGGCCAAGGGGGAGGAGCAGGCTTGGGAGCTGGGAGAGGATAGGCAGTGGCCTCTGAAGGAAGACTATGTGTAGGAAGAGAGGGAGCAAAAGCAGCTGAGTCAGCTATTCTATGGGTCAGAGGGGGACACTGTAGAGCATTATGAGACAGGAGATTACACAGGGTAGAAGCCAAGGTAGATGCACCAAGAGAGTCATTGAAGGGCATGGTATGCCCTTGAGCTGCAAATACATGCCCCACTGTAACAGACAGGGCATGGGCAAAGCACATGAGATTGCGTTCATCATGCTAAGGCTTACTAGCCAAGAACGCAAGCGAATCATTAAGAATGGTGACTCTCTGCACAAGATCAGCAAAGGGATCAGGAAGATTGAAACAGGAGAAGACAAATGCCTCCTGAGGCAGAGGACCAGTGCAGGGAGTGAAAATGCTTGCCCTAGGGGAGAGGGCACCAGTAGCTGGGGAGAGAGAGACTGGAGGAGCAGAAATAGATGGGTGTGATGCAGAGAGCACCATGTAAGCAGGAGAGGGCATGAGCTCAGCAGCTACCAAGCTATGCTTCTTCTTGCCTTTGCCTTTACGAAGGACAGACATACAGTAATGGGATTGGGTAGCCCAGCTGGGAGAACTGATGTATGAGGAGTGGAGAGGCCTGCCATCTCAGTGTCATCTTCCTACAACAGAGTTGGGCTCGACATTTCAGTCTCGGACTCAAACTTGATGTCCTTATCCCAAGGACGATTCTTTAGACCATATATATACTGACTGGTATCAGACATAGTGAACTAAGAACATGACCAGGACTGCAAATAATGATGGTGGTGTGTGGGAAAGAAGGAATGTTCAGCTCTCATATCAAGAGGCTGAATATATATTATTACTATTTCTATAGGTTATGGGCTCTGCTCCATTGCATTAAGTACTGATATACTGATATACCTGAAAAACTACAATGTCTACTCTAAATGACATATTACCTGTCTCAGTCCCAAATTTACTAGACTTACTACTCTGATCACATCACCTGCTCCCATCTCAGCTCTTACACCTGTCTTTGCTCCTTTAAGCCTAGTTATCACCCAGAAGATGATGTTGAATTAAGTAAACACTCTACATGTCTATTCTATTATTAGTGCATATACTGTATCCTATATTTTTATGATAATTATGAACATATGGACTCCTTGCATTATATGCATTCATATTTATTCAATTATACACTAGGACTCTATAGCATTACTCACTTATTGCTATTCACTGTAGTAGTACATGTGATATTGTGTTAGTATAAACTCATCCCTTATGTATACACACACTCCTTTATATGTAAGTAGTTAGTATTACTCTGTCATTCTTTAGTGAAATTCATCCTTTCTGCATTCTACTATTGTTCTCTAGCAGCTCTCAATACTTTGCTTATACTTTCAAGAAGTCTCTTTACTGTCAACTTTGTAAGTGACTAGTTTATCTTACTCCTAGCTGTTGAAAGCAGTCTAAAGCATAGTGCAGTGCTAGGAATAGAAAGAACTAGTCACTCATGTTGTTGACAGTAATGAGACAAAAGTATAAGTGAAGTTTTGTAGAGATGTGATAGAACTCAAGTAGAAGGCAGAAAGAATTGGATTTAACTAAAGAATGACAGAGTAAAACTATCTACTTAAATACTAAAGAGAGAGTGGATGCATAAGTGATGATGTTATAACTATAAGTAATTGTATATACTACTACTAGCAAATAGCAATAAGTGAGTAATGTTATGGAGTCCTAGAGCATAACAAATGAATTGTAAATGTATATAATGCAAGAAGTCTATATGCTCATAATTGTAAACATAAATGTAGAATATCCTAACAGTATACACACTAATAATAGATAGATATATAGAGTATTTACTTATTTCAACACTCTCTCTCGCTCAAGTGTCAATGTGATAATTAAGTTAAGCAGATCTAGACTTGGCATCTTTTTGCATGATTTTTATATCCTGTTTCTCAACAGCATATTTTTATCTGATAATCTCAAGGCTATAAGTATTCCTAAATTTTTTGAATTTATCCCAGCTGAGATTTTTAGTAAGAAAATCAGCAAAATTATTTTTTTCCTTCAATATGCAAGAGTGTGATCTTTTTATCATTAACTAAATCTCAAATATAGTGGTAGTGGACATTGATATGCTTTGAGCATTTTTCTTGTGCAGGATTAGAGCTTAAGAAGATAGATTCTATGTTATTACCATATAAGGAAAGAGCAGAAAGCTCATATCTGAGTTCTCCAAAGAGATTTTTGATCTACATCAACTGGCATGAGACTTTGGAGAGTGCTACATACTCAGCTTCAGTAGAAGAAAGAGCTACAACTGACTGACAGTGTGAAGTCCATGTCAAAGCATAGGAGCCAATAGAAAGAAAATAACCAGAGGTACTCTTTTGAGTACTAGGATTACTAGTAAAATCAGAATCCAAATAGTATATTATTCTCTTATTTTTAGCACCATCAATAGTCAAGTGATAGTCTTTCATTGCCAAGAGATAATGACAAATATAATAGGCTTTTTGGAGATAATTCTTAGAAGAATTTACAGCATGTTGAGACAACTTGATAACTACAAATACAATATCTGGATGTGATCTAATCATCAGATATAAAAGGGACCCAATCATCTACTGGAAGGTGGAACACAATTGGGAATTGACAGGGCTATTATTAAGAAGTGGCTAATAACTAGCCAAGAGTGGAGTTCAAGCCAGAGCAGTTTTAACACTGTAATACTCAAGAACTTTACTTAAATAGCTAACTTGATCAATAAAGATCTGTCTATTTTTATAATTGCACATAATTTATATGCCAAGAAATTCCTTTATTTCTCCTTGATCTCAATATTCCCAATACTTCATAAATTGAAGCTTTTTAGCATGAAGCAAAAAAGCGTCCTTTTCCATAAAAAGCATGTTATCAATGTAGACAATCACATAAATGCATTGACCAGTCTTTTCATCAAGATAGACATAGATACTAGTATTAGATTTGCATTATTTGAAGCCAAATTAGAGCATACTCTTAGTAATTTCTCTCCATCAGGCTAAGCCAGCTTATTTAAGACTGTACAATATGTGGTCAAGTTTCTATACTAGGTGTTCTTTTCTAGAAATATAAAATCCCTTAGATTGTTCCATGTAGATTTCTTTATCCAATTTGCTATATAAATAGATAGTATATACATCTACTGACTCAATATTCATATCCTCAAGTACAGTGAGTGTGAGCATGACATAAGTTATTTTATAACATACAACTAGAGAGAATAACTCATCATAGTTGATACTATTGACTTGAGAAAAACTATATGTAATAAGTTGAGAATGAAGATGTCTGTCAGACTTCTTGAGAAAAACCTATTAATTTTTGATTGCTTTGCAATTAGCAAGAGTGGGACTAAGCAATATACCTGATGCTTTTTTAGAGCATCAAGCTCTTCCTTGCAGGCATTTAACCATTTAGTGCATTATTTAGGCAGTAACTATTTAAAGTCAGCAAACACTTTGCATTTGGATATTTCACTAAATTCTGGATTATATGTTGTGTTTAACAACATTATTATATATTTTACTCTCCCTTCTTTCACAATACACACCATTTTAACATCCCACATGGACTTATCAAGGTCTTTATCCTAAACTGGACTTTGTCTGATGTGATCAAGCATTTGAGATAGCTCATTAAGCAGATTATTCTCATTAGATAGAGGAACTCCCCCTGAAGCAGGTTGTGGAGGAATAGTCACAGTTAGATCTTTCCAGAATGAAGGTTGCAAAGATTCAGAAACTTCAGACAGAACTTTTTTTGGATGTGTGAGAATATCAGTTGCTGGTCTTTTATCATAAGCACTATCTTCCTATACTAAAGGTTTGAAAACACAAAACAATCTCCTAGATTGTTTTTCTGGTCTAGTTTGTGATGATGCCAGAGAATCTCTTTTACTCATAAGATGGGGTGAGCTAGCAACTACAGGAGGAATATAGAGTTGTCTAATATCAAACAGTGAAAACTAAGGAACAATAGGAGGAAGCTCAAATGGGGGAGTATCTAAACATTTTCCCCAAGATAGTGTAGGTGGTGATGGTAGTATAAGCAGTCTAGAAGGAGTGACTTGATGTGGTTGAGAAGGACCAGGTATTAGAGGTCAAACAGGAGAACAAGCCTATGGAGAAGGATGTGTTGGAGGTAGAACTGAAAGAGTGGGTGGTGTCACTGCAGGAGCTGGAGTCAGAGTCTTTAAAAGTGGTGTTGGATGACTCAGTTTGCTTGGCCTCAGTGGAAGGTCCAAATCAAATGGATTAAATGGAACTTTTCCATCACCATGAGGTGTACTAAGAATAGATGAAGGAGGTGGTGCATCTTTTAAGTCTTCATGAGACTTTTCAGCACAATGAAGAAACCATTTTTTGTCAAATAATGCTGTCAGACTTACAAAAATAGAACTATTGTGAGTATGTCTCAGAAAGTGATATGTTTTCAAGCCTTGCTCATATTCCAAGAAGATTATTGGTTCTGATCAAGTGCTAAGTTTATTTTTGTGCATTTCTTGAGGGATAAAGATATATGTGCTACAGCTAAATACTTTAAGATAACTTACATCAGGTTTGATTCCTGAAGCCATTTCAATTGGAGTTTTTCATTCAAGATATCAAACTGGAGTTCTATTGTAGAGATAGACAGCAGTGCTCATCACAAATTCCCAAAGATTTTTAGCAAGACAAGCATGAAGTCACATAGACTCTGCTTTCATGACCAAAGTTTGGTTCAAGCATTCAGTGCATCCATTCTGTTGGTGCACATGAGGTATAGATGTCTCATGAGCAATACCATGTATTTTCAACAACATAATAAATTCCAAAGATAAAAATTCTCCCTCTGATCTATATGGATTTATTTAATCAGGTGACTGCTCTGTTTTTCAATAAGTACTTTAAACTCTTTGAAAGCAGCTAATGTCTCTGACTTATGCTGAAGAAAGAAAACCTAGGTATGAAAAGAATAATCATCAAGAAGAGTGAGACACCACTTCTTCTAATAATAAGATTCAGTAGGGAATTCTAGGAGATCAGCATGGATCAATCCCAGATATGTCAGATCATGTTTCTCCAAAGAAGAGAAACTTTGCTAGTATATCTTACCAAGAGTACAACTAGGACAGATCAGATCTTTGCTTGAAATCTTAACATTAGAGAAGCTGAATGTATTTTCAGAACAATATCTGAGAATGTTTCTTAAAGGATGTCTGAATTGACAGTGCTAGATGTCATAATCAGCATCACACATTGTCATTGCTATATTGATCCAAGACTGAATGATATTACAATGTACCCAATGGAGACTTTCTGCTTTCATATATAGTTTTGTTACAAAGAAGGTACTATCTGATTTGCCAAGAACATGAGTCTCATTTTTACTCACTTTAACTCTGAAACCTCATTGCAAAAAAGTGCTGAGAGAGAAAAGGTGATTTATCAAACCCAGAATGTGATAAACCAGCCACAACATTTGCATTTTCAATTTACCATCAACTTCTAACTCAACTAAGACAGACTTCTGTCTAATTACATTTAAAAGTGCTAATTTATTGGCAGTTTCATATATACTGAAATTTCTAGGAGTATACTCAGCAAAATCCTCAATGAATGGGGTAAAATGGTGAGAAGCACCAGAGTCTAGGAGTGCATAGTCATTGAACTTATAATTTCCACATAAATAACAATCATGAATAATATTATTCTCAGAGTTTATATCTGTGATCTGATAAGAAAATTGTACAGTATCAAGTGTAGGTAAAACTTGAACAGGCAGTCCTGGATCAACAGATGAGACTTTATATACAAAATCATTGAACAAGTTCTTTATATTTGGTCTATCAGAGTATCAAACTCTATGTGGCATCCCATGGAACAGTACTCACATGGAGGCTCTTGAGTAAGCTCAAGAGAGTAAAGGCACTCAACCTCAGCATTCTGACCCTGGATAGTTCCATTATCCAGGCCAAAGTTGGAACTGTGAGATAATGTTAGGAATTATCATTTGTGAGAATAAATTAAAGATATATATATAAATATCGTTCCCATAGTTATTTTCATCTCTAAGCAATACCATATCAGTGTTGGGGGCAGAAGGCAAAGTAGGTGGAATAGCAGGCATGATTGGCAATGAGGGAGGAGGCAAGAAGACAGCAGCTAGGCAAGGAGAAGAGAGTCACAAAAATAAGAGAGAGTTTACATGAGTAGCAACTGTGAAGACCAATGATGTAGCCCCAAGATGTTTATTCCAAAGACTCAGTACTTTTTCACCTGCAGTCTGATAGCATGTCTTTTTAAACTTGAGCCTCTTAATAAGAAACTCCCTAACCAGTGTGTTAATACATTCTGTCAGAGGAACTAGTAGAATAGCAGACTTAAGAGCACATAATGCCTTTGCATTATTAACCTTTTGTCAAGTTGAAGGACCTGAGACCTTGGTACTAGAAATAATGGCCAGACTAGCAACTGCAAATGCTGAGGAGGTGATGTAGTTATCTGCTAAGCTAGCAGCAACAGCAGGTGATTAAATTTTGCTATTAGTGATGTTGGTCTGTTAGCCCTTTCCCTCTTTACCATGCTTGTGTTGCTTTTTCTTCTTTTTATCACCATCACCAGAAGACTGCTAGTTCCCAGAAGATGGGCCAGGATTAGTGTTTCTCCACTATTGTTCTTGTAGTCCACTGCACTGCTGCTACTGCCAATTAGGATTTAATGGACCCTTATATCTTATGCTAGTATATAACATGTTTGCCTTGTGAATTTTCACCTAATGCTGGTATTGCCACTGTATGATAATAGCAGATCAGACTGAAATAAAAGTGATTAATGCCAGGAAATATGTTTGAAGATAAGTGGAGACCACAAAAGACCATTTCTTCAGAATCACATTTAACAAATTCATAGCTTGAATAAAATCATCAATATTAATTGGAGAATTGCTCCTCTCCAAGTGTGAGTATGCATTCTTTTTTTTTTTTTTTTTTTTTTAATTCATAAATTTATAAGGCAGTGTATATTAGCAGTCCACTCCCAGACTTATAAGTCCAGGCTACTATTACAAGGAAGGACCAGAAATAACTAAATAAGATACAGTACAGCTAGAGTGTCCAAATCATCCATCATGACCAGTAACTATTTAATACCTCCCTCTACTCTATATAACAGAGGCCTTGTCAGTATTTCAGTTCTGCAGGATATGGCCAAGTGAGCACCCACCCATATGCTCAACCACTGGTATCTTCTGAGAAATAACCTGAAATGCTAACTGTCTTAGTAGCAACACTAAAAGAGTATAATAAGATATAACACTGTGACCTTTGTACAGTGTACAGTATGTAGGCATAGGGCTTCTAAGGGGATTAGGCTCTGGGGAGGCAGCACAGAGGGGTTACCTCTATAAGAACCTGGAATGTCAGCAACCAGCTACAAGGACCAGCATACTAGGGAAAAGAGAGAGAGAAGACAGGAGAGCAAAGCTCGATCTAATACTGAATAGTCCTAGTATACTACACAATACCAAAACAGAAGGGAGAACACAGCAGAAAGCTAGTCTGGGAAAAAGAAGATGAGTCAAGCATAAGAGAGTACTTGATAGAAATAGTAGTAGCTTATTCAGCTGAACCATGGATTTGGGGCCCCAGAGATGACTGGGGAAATACATAGCCTGAGCATAACACAGATGCATCCAAGCCAGTGGAAAGGCCCTAACTAACTGCTAAAGTAGAAGGAGGCTAAGAGAGAGGGAGCACTAATTTGGGCAAGGCTTAAGAAGGTGCAGAAAGAGATAGAGAAGTATGGCCAAAGTATACTCAACTCAACACCAAAAGAGCAGATAGACATCACAAGCATTCCAGCTGCAGAAGCAAAGAGCAGATGCTATGAACTCTTGAATGGTGAGAATAGCAGACTGCAAGTGACTCTAGGAGGGCAGCAAGACTATGAGGAAGGAGACATCCCAGAGCAAAGATGGTGGTATATGGGAAAGAAGGGTTGTGAGTATGTATTCTCAAGTAGTGCAAGCTACAAAGATGGCTCAACATTGGAATCAATACAAAATAACAATGTAAATTAATAATCAGCAAAAATGGAAGCAGCAGAGTGAGTTTTGAAGAGGATTGTCAAATGGGTCCAGAGAAGCTCAGAAGTTGCTTGATTGTGATAGAGAAGGTGGGAGGTGAGATAATTGTTTATCATTCTATATACTATATAATTAAGAGAAGTTCAATTAGCTTGAGCCTCAATAGACTCAGCAGTGTATGTGGTGGTAATGGGTAGCATTGTAGCAGTACCAGTGACAGTAGCAGTAGTCTATATAAGCTGCAGTAACATACAAGTTCTATCAATAATATCTATAGTAGTATACATAATACTAGGAATAATCATTATTGAGAAAATGTTCATCATCAATTTGGACCACTCCACCTAGTTCTTCTCTCTAATCAGAATTGGAACATTAGCAAGTAAACTATAGGTAGACATAGTGATCTAAATAAAACCTAAATCAGCAATTTATCTGAATTAATAAAACAAAGCAATTATAGGCTGCCAGACCATATATCTAAGTATGTAGGGAATATAATTCAGACAAATTGAAAGTTTGGCAGAGACATTGTCAACAACTAACAACAAGTTCTGACTACCCCAGCATGTCAGTGAGTGTTAAAGACTTCTCAGTGACAACACACTTAGTGGTCAGGGCCTATAACCTGTTAAAAGTAGTCTAAAGCATAGCACAGTACTAGGAATAGAAAGAACTAGTCACTCACATTATTGACAGTAATGAGATAAAAGTATAAGTGAAGTCTTGTAGAGATGTGATAGAACTCAAGTAAAATGCAGAGAGGATTAGATTCAACTAAAGAACAACAGAGTAAAACTATTTACTTAAATATTAAGGAGAGAGTGGATGTATAAGCAATGATGTCATAACTACAAGTAATTGCATATACATACTACTACTAGCAAATAGCAATAAATGAGTAATGCTACAGAGTCCTAGAGCATAATAAATAAATTGTAAATGCATATAATATAAGGAGTCTATATGCTCATAATTATAAACATAAATATAGGATACCCTAATAGTACACATGCTAATAATAGATAGATGTGTAGAGCATTTACTTATTTCAACACTGGCACTGTGCTACACTTTAGACTGCTTTCAACAGGTTATGGGCTCTGACTGCCAAGTATGTTGTTACTGAGATGTTTTTACACTCACTGACATACTGGGATAGTTGGAACTTATTGTCAGTTGTTGACAGTATCTCTGCCAAACTCTGCAACTTGCCTGAACTTTATTCCCTATGTATTTAGGCATATATTTGGCAGCCTATAATCACTTTGTTTTATTAATTCAAACAAATCACTGATTTAGATTTTATTTAGATCACTATGTCTACCTTCTCACTCCTCTCTGATATCCCTTTGTTGATTGGTAAGAAGAACTGAGTCAAGTAGTCCAAATTGATGGAGAATATTCTCTTGATAATAGCTCTCTCTGGGTTGACTTATACTGTCTTTGATATTGCAGATAGTACTACAGTGTTATCTATGTTGGTTATAAACCAGCCTGCTGTCACAGCTCAGACAGCTATAGCAACTACTGCTGCTATCCTAGCACAAGTGGCTATCTATACTATGGCTTTTATCAAAGTTTAGGTAAATTAAAATTTTCTGAATCAAATAGTATGTAGAATGATCAACAACTGGCTCTCCAGTCATCTCCTACATCATAATCAAGGCACTACCCCACTTCTCTAGACACATTTAATGACTCTTTTTAGTACTTGCTCTACTGCCACTATTTTTACTGACTATCAGATCATAATATCATTTCATATTGATTCCAATGTTGAGCTATCCTTGCAGCTTGCACTGCTTGAGAATACATACTCACATCTGGAGAGGTCTCAATCTCCAATCTGGATTTCTGAATTTGTTCATACTATGAACTTATTAAATGTAATATCTCAAGAATGGTCTTATGTTGTTTCTATCTATCTTCAAACTCATCCTATTGCTAATATCAACTATGCATTGGTCTGATCTGCTATTCTCACCTAATAGCAGCATCAGCATCAAGTTAAAGCTTATGAGGCTAACATGTCACAAGCTAGCATGAGATATAAGGGTTTATCAAACTCTAATTGGCAGTAGCAGTCACATGCTGGCTCTTCAGGTCAGCAGTAACAATAGTGCCCCAAGTAGCAGCAGCAGGAGCAGCAATATCTGTAAGATTAGCAGCAGGGGAAGGCCAATCTCAGTCTGCAAACCAGAAACTAGCAGTCTTCAAGGACTGATGGAGGTGATAAGAAGAAGAAGTCTCACAAGTGTGGAAAGAGAGGCAAGGGCCAACAGGCCAACATCACAGATAGCAAGATTCAATCACCTGCTGTTGCTGCTCAGTCCAGCCCAGATAATACTTATATTGCCTCCTCTATATTCAACAGTTACTATGCCAGCCATCATTTCTCCATCTAAGGTCTCAGGTTCTTCAACCTGACAGAAGGTTAATGACATCAGGGCATCATGTGCTCTTGAGTCCACTGTTCTGCTATGTCTATTAGCAGAATGCCTCAGCACACTAGTTAGGGAGTCTCTCATTAAGAGACTCAAGTTCAAGAAGATATGCTACTAAGTCACTGGTGAGAAAGCATTAAGTCTTTAGAATAAACATCTTGGGGCTATGTCATCAGTCCTCACAGCTGCTATCTATACAGACTCTCTCTTATATACTCTGCCCTCATCATCCAAACTTGTTATCTCTCTTTCTCCTCCCTAATTACCTATTATGTCTACCATTCCTTCTGTGATTTCTATTGCTGATGCTGATATGGTATTGCTCAGTGATAATGTATCAGACTATGGTGATAATACCTATGTATGTATATCTAATTTATTTTCATAGATAATGATTTCTAACATTATCTCACAGTCCAAACTATGGCTTGGACAATGGAACTGTCCAGAGTCAGACCACTGAGGTCAAGTGCCTTTGCTCCCTTGGGCTCACCTAAGAGCCTCTATATCAATACTACCTCTTTAGGCACTACATGGAGTTTAACATCCTGATAGACTGTATGTAATAGACTTGTTCAATGATTTTGTATATAAAGGCTCATCTGTTGATCAGGGATGCCCTGTTCAAATTCTATCTCTACTTGATCATGTACAATTTTCTTATATAATTGCAGATCATAATTTTGAGAATAATATTATTTATAATTGCTATTCATATGGGAATTATAAGTTTGATGATTACATATTCTTAGACTCTGATGCTTCACACCACTTTGCCCCATTCATAGAGGATTTCACTGAGTATTCTCCTAGTAATTTCAGTATATGCAAAACTGCCAATAAAGAGGTATCTCTAAATATAATTGGATGCAAGTCAGTTTTAACTGAGATCAAGATCAATAGCTCATTAAAGACTCAAACATTATAGCTGGTATTTTATATTCTAGATTTGGCAAATTACCTCTTCTCTCTCAGCACTTTTATGCAATAAGATTTCAGAGTTGAAGTAAGTAAAAAAGAGACTTGTATTCTTGACAAATTGGGTAGTATCTACTTGATCATAAAACCTCACTCAAAAGGAGAAAGTCTGCATTGGGTTCACTATAATATTATTTGGTCTTTGATTAATATAGCAATAACTCTGCATAATGCTAATTATGATATCTAGCACTGTCAATTCAGATATCCTTTGAGAAATGTTCTCAGACATTGTTCTAAAAATACCTCTGGCTTCTTTAATGTTGAGATTCCAAACAAAGATCTGATCTGTCCTAGTTGTGCCCTTAGCAAAATATACTAACAAAACTTCTCTTCTTTGGAAAAGCATGATGCAACATATTTTGAATTAATCTATGCTAATCTCCTCAAATTTTCTACTGAATTTTATTATCAAAAAAACTAGTGTCTTATCCTTCTTGATAGTTACTCTTCTCATACTTGAGTTTTCTTCCTTCAGTATAAGTCAGAGACATTAGCCACTTTTAAAGAGTTTGAAGCACTTATTGAAAAGCAGAGTAGTCATCTGACTAAATAACTCTACATAGATTAAGGAAAAGAGCTTTTATCTTCAGAATTATTACATTGTTAAAATCACATAGAATTGTTCATAAGATATCTGCATCTCTTGTGCATTAACAGAATGGATGTACTGAATGCTTGAACCAAACTTTGGTTGCAAAAGCTGAGTCTATATAACTCTATGCTTGTCTCACTAAAAACTTTTGAAAATTTGTAATAAACTGTGCTGTCTATGTCTACAATAGAACTCTGGTTCAATGTTTTATATGGAAAACTCCAATTGAAGTGGCTTCAGGACAAAAACCTGATGTAAGTTATCTTAAAGTATTTAGCTATAGTATATATGTCTTTATCTCTGAGGAAATACACAAAAATAAACTTGCTACTTAATCAAAACCAATAATCTTCCTAAGATATGAGTAAGACTTGAAAGTATACTATTTTCTGAGATATACCCACAATAACTCTATTTTTGTGGGTCTTACAGCATTATTCAAAAAAGAGTGGTTTTCTCATTGTGCTAGAAAATCTTGTCAAAATTTAAAAAAGCTTGCATCTTTTTCATCTATTCTGAGTATATCTTCAGGTGACAACATTGTTTCAGAAGACTCTCTAGACCTTCCTATGAGGCTGAGTAGACCAAGTCAGTCAAGTCATCTGTAGCTATCTCATGCTCTGACTTCTGCTCTAGCTCTAGCTAGTTTTCTGCATCCTATGCCTAGACTGCCTCTATTTCTAGTATCTTCTACACAACCTGGTCTGAGTGCTTCACCATCTCATATACCAAGTCCTCCTTCACAATCTTCTCACAAGACTACTCCTTTGAGTTATAGTTCTCCACATAGATCAAGATCTCCTAATAGCTCTCTGCTATGTAGATCCCCTATATATATATCACTGGATCACACTCCACCACAGCAAAGATCAGATTCTGAGATAGATTATAAACTCTCCTATGCTTTTGACAAGTATGGTAATCCAATTAAGCCTTTTACTATTAGGATTTCTGGTAGTTGCATATCTAGACATTTGTAAACCCAAGCACCTTGTATTTTTCCTAACTCTGAGAAACTATATTAGTCACAGAGACAAACTCACCCCATAATAAATCTAGATAGTACTCCTAGATTCATATTCATGATGCCTTGTTCTGCACCTGGTACTAAAGTTCCACTTCCATGGACTTCATGTAATAGATCTAGCAAATTTCCAGAGAAAGAAGAATTGGCTATACTTTCTAATACAAAGTGGGGAAAACCTTTTAAAAGAAGTGATATAGCTCAAATTGTAAAAGAGAGGAGGATAGAATATATAAAAATACTGTTAAACACAGCATATGTACTAGAATTTGGTGAAATATCTAGATGAGAAGTCTTTGCTGATCTTAAAAAATTACCACTTGAAGAATAAACTCAATAGTTAAACACTTGAAAAGAAGAGCTTGATGTTCTGAAAAAGCATCAAGTATATCACTTAGTTCTGTTTTCTGCAAATCGCAAAGCAATTAAAAATAGATGGGTCTTCTTCAAAAAGTCTGATAGATGTCTTCATTCTTGACTTATTGTATGTAGCTTCTCTCAAGTCAAAAGTATCAACTATAATAAATTATTTTCTCCAGTTGTGCATTATAAAACTACTCATGTCATGCTTGTGCTCATTATACTTGAAAATATGAACATTGAGTCTGTAGACATTTGTACTGCTTATTTATATAGCAAACTGGATGAGAAGATCTATATAGAACAACCTGAAAATTTTCACATTCCTAGAAAAGAACACTTAGTATAGAAACTTGACTATGCATTATATGGCCTTAAGCAAGCTGGCTTAGCCTAGTAGCAAGAAGTTACTAAGAGTATGCTTGAATTTAGCTTTAAGTGATGTAAATCTGATATTAGTATCTATGTTTATCTTGACAAAAAGACTGGTCAATGCATTTATACAATTATCTATGTTGATGATATACTTTTTATGGAAAAGGACACTTCTCTGCTTCATGCTAAAAAGATTTAATTTATAAAGTATTGAGAATGCTGTGATCAAGAAGAAATAAAGAAATTTTTCAGCATACATATTATATGTGATCACAAAAATAGATGGATCTTTATTGATTAAGTTGGCTATCTAAATAAAGTTCTTGAGCATTTCAGTGTTAAAACTGCTCCAGCTTGAACTTCTCTTCCAGCTGGTTATTAGTCACTTTCTAATGATAACTCTGTCAATCCCCAATTACATTCCACTTTCCAGCAAGTGATCAGGTCTCTTCTATATCTGATGATCAGATCATGCCCAGATATTGCATTCATAGTTATTAAGTTGTCTCAACATGCTGTAAATCCTTCTAAGAATCATCTCCAAAAAGCCTATTATATTTATCACTATCTCTTAGCAATGAGAGAATATTGCTTGACTATTGATAGTGCTGAAAAAGAGGAGATAACATGCTATTTGGATTCTAATTTCACTAGTGATCCTAATACTTGAAAGAACACCTCTGGTTATTTTTTTTCTATCAGCTTCTGTACTTTGACATGGACTTCACACTGTCAGTCAGTTGTAGCCTTATCTTTTACTGAAGCTGAGTATATAGTACTTTCCAAAGCCTCATGCCAGTTGATGTGGATTAAAAATCTCTTCAGAGAACTCAGATATAAGCTTCCTACTCTTCCATTATGTGATTCTTCCATTATGTGGTGTGATAATATGGGATCTATCTTCTTGAGCTCCAACCCCACACAAGAAAAATGCTTGAAGCATATCAATATTTACTACAACTATATTTGAGATCTAGTCAATGATAATAAGATTGCACCCTTACACATTGAAGGGAAAAATAATCTTGCTAATCTTCTTATGAAAAATCTCAGCTATGAAAAATTCAAAAAATTTAGAGATGCTTATAGCCTTGAGATCATTGGAGAAAAATATGTCATTGAGAAACAGGATATAAAAATCCAACAAAAAGATGCCAAGTCTAGATCTGCTTGACTTAATTGTCACATTGATGCTTGAGCAAGAAGAAGTGTTGAATTAAGTAAATGCTCTATGTGTCTATTCTATTATTAGTACATATACCATATCCTACATTTTTATGACAATTACAAACATATAGACTCCTTGTATTATATATATTCATATTCATTCAATTATGCTCTAGAACTCCATAGCATTACTCACTTATTGCTATTTGTTATAGTAGTATATATGATATCATGTTGGTATGAACTCATTGCTTACATATACACACTCTCCTTTATATATAAGTAGTTAGTATCACTCTGTTATTATTTAGTGAAATTTATCCTGTCTGTATTCTACTATTATTCTCTAGCATCTCTCAATACTTCACTTATATCTTCAAGAAGTCTCTTTACTGTCAACTTTGTAAGTGACTAGTTTGTTTTACTTCTAGTACTGCACTATGCTTTAGACTGCTTTCAACAGATAGTTGACATTTAGAATAGAAATGAGAACATCACTTATTCTCTACTTGCCCAATGTCTTTCCGACTCCACATTGATCACAGTATCTGTACATTAATCAGTCAAGACCATATGAGAGACAATTATGAGAGAATTCACTTACAAGAGTACTTTTACTTAAGCACATCTTTATCAGGAGTTTATGTTTATGCAGTGCTCTGATAAGGATAATATTTAGTTATTTCTAAATGAGTTCCAATCTTGTCAAGCTGAATTAGCTGCTATGGAAGTAATTGTCAATGATGATAATTATAAAAGTGCTATGATACAATTTCTACCTCACTAGTTGTCTACCTATGTCTCAAATCAACTCTTAACTGCTATACTTCATCCATTTTTCTAACATACTATTGAGCCCAATGTTCTACTAATTTTGATCAGTGATGAGTGGGATCAAACATACTCTGACTAATCTAGGGCCAATGCTAAGCCCAAAACTGATGACATACTAATAATGCAGAGTAGTAATAGTGCTAACCCCCCTGAAAAAAAAAGAACTATGCTGAAATTATAGTGGTAACTACTAAAAGAGTGTGTATACTCTTCTATCTAAAAAAGAGAAGAAAGAGGGGGAGAAGAGTGGAAACATACCTAAGCTAGGTCTAAGCACAAATATAGTAATCAATAATGATAATTATGATTGTTTCTTTATGGTAGAGAAGCTTTCTGATGACAACTCAAGTTGGTCTGAACTTAAGCATAAAAGGAAACTTACAAGAGAGTTAGAGAACTAGTCTGATAGAAAATTTTTGGAGGTCACTAATGAGATGTCAAATATCAATATTAAACTGATTTCTTCAATGTAAATCAAAATTGAAAATTTTGAAGCAACTGCTCACATCACTCCCTATTGTGATCACTTCTCTAATTTCAAATTCATCACTCCTTGACCTCTTCATGCAATAAGTAAACAAGCATTTAGTGCTGTTAGAAAAGATAAAGTAATTTTAGACTTACCAAATAGCACTACCTTATCTCAGCTCTACCTGAGTGAAGTTCTTTTATTCTTCTGAAGTAGGTTATATCCTTATATTTATTGGTTATCTCAATAATACTAGTAGTGCTTGAGTTGCTGAGATCCCAAAGAATGAGAAAGGCTTATATAAAGTTATTAGAGAAGGAGAGAAGGTAAATGCAGTAACTGAACCACTTATCTTAGATATGTTACACTGCTACTTGGGTCATATTGCACCAGCAGCAGCTCAAAGGCTTGTCTGTAATAGTCTGGTCATAGGACTGAAGTTTGAAAAGGATAGTAATACAGACTTCTTTTATGTGCCTATAAAAAGACAACTCAGCTACTGATCTTAAAAAAATAAGAGAGAGAGAGAGCATTGTCATTTGGTGTCAAAATTCACTCTAACATATGGGGACCTGCATATGTGGAGACTAAATACAGTGACCAACAAAATTATTTCAATATTTTATAAATTATAAAAGAAAATATAATATCTATAGAATTACTAATGTCAGGATCCTGAAAATATTTATAGAACTAGACTATTATGTTATGATTAATTATACCAAATATTATTATATAATCTCACTACTCTAATTTAGGACAGATTAATAAATGAATATTACTTATTGAAACAGTTTTGTTGCTGACTGGTAGATAAACAAGGATAGACTAGCTAAGTGCCTTTTCTGATTCTATTTAACAATGTCATGTGACTACAAACCCTTCTAGAATATAGATGTGATAACAAGTATTTTCCACTAGCACTTACTTCTGAATCTACTATACACACTGTTTTTTCTCTATTAAAAATATTATTATCTCTATATTCTCTTCTGGCCAGATCTATGCTTTAGTCTATGGTATGACTTGTTTACTGCTTTTAATGTATATTATGAACACTATTTTAGAGTTTTCCACCCTTCTAAAAGCCACTCTCTGAAGCTTACTATGCTAAATTCTATTATATTTATTATTTTATTATACTTAGAAAAGCTAGTACTGCTTGGAATAATACCAAATCATTTGTAAAGCTGCTAACATCTGTATTTGTATCTGCAGTACTGGAAAAGAATAGAAAAATCTTGGTCTGAAAGCTGTAGAGAGTAGAAAATAGCTTTAACTCAGTGAAAAATATAGAGAAGAGTAGATAAACTATTATCAGGTGTATAAATCAGACTGTAAATGAGTTGTGTAAGGTCCAAAAACTTTTCAGCTAGCACATCTGTGTTAGATAAAAGGAAGTGGGAGCATAAGAGGCCAGAAAAGAGCTATAATTACAAATAGTCCAAGAGACTATTAATTTTGAGAGAGATATGCTATGATTTTAGGCTAAATACAGTAGAATGAAGTGGACTACAGTCTCAAAAGCAATATGAACATTGATGAAGAGATGTATGTTGACATTTTACATGGTGAATTGAAGAGAACCTTGGTCTGTTATAAGCTAGAAAAAAATTAAGATATTTATAATAAAATAATATCTCAATAAATATAATAAAACTAACTAAGAACTGGTTTTGGGAACACTATTTCAGGGTTCTGCCATGACTGTCAAAGTCACCTGACCTCAATCCCACAAAAATTCTATAGAATTAGCTTAAAAAATACTGAGTAAACACATAATCTCTACTTAAAGAAACTTAGAAGCTAGAAAAAAGTATAGTGATAGAGTGTAGAAAAATATTAGTAAAAAAGTATTGTTAATGAGTCACAAATATGTCTATAAGGCCAATGAAATGCTTAGGAGTACAGAAAGTTACACTATTTACTACTTATACTAACTTTTATACTACTCAGACTATTGATAACAAAACTATTTTAATGAGTAATATTTATTTATTAATCTCTTCTAAATTAGAGTGGTGAGATTACATAATAGGATTTGATGTAATTAATGATAACATTGATGAAGAGATGTATGTTGACATTTTACATGGTGAATTGAAGAGAACCTTGGTCTGTTATAAGCTAGAAAAAAATTAAGATATTTATAATAAAATAATATCTCAATAAATATAATAAAACTAACTAAGAACTGGTTTTGGGAACACTATTTCAGGGTTCTGCCATGACTGTCAAAGTCACCTGACCTCAATCCCACAAAAATTCTATAGAATTAGCTTAAAAAATACTGAGTAAACACATAATCTCTACTTAAAGAAACTTAGAAGCTAGAAAAAAGTATAGTGATAGAGTGTAGAAAAATATTAGTAAAAAAGTATTGTTAATGAGTCACAAATATGTCTATAAGGCCAATGAAATGCTTAGGAGTACAGAAAGTTACACTATTTACTACTTATACTAACTTTTATACTACTCAGACTATTGATAACAAAACTATTTTAATGAGTAATATTTACTTATTAATCTCTTCTAAATTAGAGTGGTGAGATTACATAATAGGATTTGGTGTAATTAATGATAACATAATAGTCTAGTTTTATAAATATTTTCAAGATCTTGACATTAATAGTTCTATAGATATTTTTTTTTAAAAAAGTATAAAATATTAAAATAGTGTTGTTGATCACTGTAAGAAAAACATTATTATGTGACATTTATTGATAATTTTTTGAGCTGGACTCATTAATTTTGTTATGAATAAATCAGACATCTTTAAGTTCTACAAGAATTTTGATGCTTAGTGTGAGATCTAGTTTGGTATTCATACTAAAACTCTCCATTCAGATTGTGGTAGTGAATATACTATAGCTAAATTTTAGTCCTATCTCAAATTATAAGAAACAGAAATAAATCTTTCTATTTATGACATTCTCTAATATAATAGCATTGCCAAGCATCAAAATTACACTATTATCAAGTGTATATATACCCTACTCTATGCCAGCTATCTTCTAAAATCACTATGGACAGAAGCTGCTATCCATGTCATGTAGTTAATGAATAGAACTAGCATTAAGACTGTAAATAAGAAAACTTCTTTTAAAGTGTTATATAGACACAAACTAGACCTTCAAGTGACAAGAGAGTGAGGAGAAGACATGTGGATATATCAGAGAAGTAGTAACAAGCTGAGTGAATAGGTGAAGAAAAGATATTAGATGAGATATGATACTGAGACATCCCTTCTTTTCTATATACCACTATTATCCTAGAATTTTGGTTATGTTATAGTACTCACTATGGCTGAAGATACAAGTTAGTTTATATGCAATCTGAAGAATCATTCTTGGGATAAGGACATCAAAGAGTTAGAGACTGAGATGTCAAGCCTCACTCTGTCTCAGAGAGATAACACTGAAATGGCAGACCTTTCTACTTCTTGTAGTTTGGTTCTCCCTTCTAGATCTCCTGACCCTATCACACCTGTCTCTCATAAGAGTAAAGACAAAAAGAAGTATAGCTTGGTTGTTGCTAAGCTCATACCTCCAGTCCTATCTAGTGCCTTCTGCATTATGCTCATCTACTCTTGTCCTCCAGTCTCTCCTTCTCCAGTTACTGGTGCCCTCTCTTCTGAAGCAAGTATCTTCACTCCTCATATTTGTCCTCTAATCCCTAGTGACTGAGGCTACTAATCTTCTGACCCATTTACTGACTTGGTGTGGAGGGTTACTCTTCTCAATAACTCACTCACTTCTTTGGCTGGCAAGCCTTAGCATGACCAGCAGGATTATATGCACTTTATGCATGCTCTGTCAGTAATGGTGGGACATATCTTTACTTTATAGGAGCATACTTTGCCTTTTGATGACTCTTCTAACATACCCATCTTGGCTTCAGCCTTGTATGACATGCTGCCTTATAATACTCTATAGCATCTTCCTCCAATCCATGGAACAGCTAATTCAGCTGGCCCAGCTCCCTCTGTCCCAGCATATAGTCCTCCATCTGAGGCCACTGCCTCTCCTCCCTCAGCTTCTAAGTCTGCTCTCTCTTCTAGGCCTGCTTAGTCTACTAAGCATCCTTCTCCTCCTTTTAGTGTTAAGCATAGTTATGCTGACACTGTTTATGATATCACATCTCTAGTCAATTTGGCCAAGACTCTCTCCTCTCTTCTATCTGATCACATTATCACAATATATCAGACATCTGTCTTCTAGGCACTCCCTAAGTACAAGATCAAGTTAACTATTCCCAGTCTCTCTCATTGTTATGGTGAATTTTCATTTAAATATGAAAGACATCATAAACATGCAAAGTAACACTGCACATATACTGGATAATAGTATCTGATAATCCCATACTATATCATAAGACTACAGGACTCAGTTAAACAACAGCATGAAGCTAAGTAACTTCAGCATGCACTAGTTAATATAAGAGTTCTTAATAGGAACACATTAATATAATGTGTCTCCAATCCACAATCACAGATAGCAATGGCTATGGAATAGCATCGAGACCTAGCAGTAGCAGTTGGGATATGTATCCTATAATTAGTTGTGAGTCCTGGGCCTCTAACTCAGGCTAAAGATCCAGTCTTAATGACTTAGTAAAGCTTCTTACTATGTGTATGCACTCATATATATTAATCTGATGTATCTACAGTCAGAACTCAAGCTTCAATGTCCAGACCTCATACAAGCAGGATATATAACTCAATATAGTCTAGTACTTGGTGACTCAGATACACTCTATCAGAATGAAATTTGACTTTACAGTGAGCTAATCACAGAACTAGGCTTAAATATATTCCATATAATAAACTCTTTTTATTTATATTCCTTCTTTCATTGGACCATCCTCAAATCCATGAATATATAATATTCACAT
>KQ962323.1:17908-32161 GCA_001563735.1 Leucoagaricus sp. SymC.cos | reverse complement strand
CAATTCTAGGACTGACTTGGACTTACCATTTGAGGTGAGACAGTATACTCAGTAGACTTCCCTTTATGAGGGGCAATGACCTGAACTTCAACTTCAGAGTCAGAGCTCTCCACAGTCTTGGGAGATACTATGGCTTTAACACAGCAATGCTGGGGAGGGACAAGGTGTCAGTCAGGAATATAATAAAACAAGAAAAATAGAAAGATATTACCTTCTTTGCAGGAAGAGCAGAGATTTAGTAGAAGGTTGTTCCTGGTCACCAGCAGCATTGTTATTCCCCTTAGCCTTGACACAACCATGTTGCATGATGATTTGACAAAGTTAAGTGTAGATTGGAGGCATGATATAGTCCTTGTCAGCCTTGTTCTGAAAAAACTTGAATGTCTTGCATACATGCATGATTAACTTGAGATGTTCAGGTTTATTGAATGCAGCAACATCAGAGGTCAAACAGGCAAGAAAAATCTCCTAGAAATAATTAAAGATGCAGCATTGTCAAAGATATCTTCATGATATAGAGAATAGAAATACATATAGCTGGCTCTATAACAGCCTCTAGAGCCTTAAGGATAGAAGCAACATTCGACTCTTTGTGGCTAAGATACCCCAGACAATGATAAAAAGTACTAACAGCATTGTCAAGAGTAGTGTAAGCTTGAGCAGTACTATTGGTCATGGTGTAAGGAGTAGTACAAGAAGAGATAGAAGAATCTAGTTTGAGAGATCACTGAAGGCATTCATGGAACTGGTGAGGATAGGTGAACATAACATAGTTTATATATCCTTGACCTTGGCCAGACATGCTGCATGACTGTACAGACTGCATTTCTGAGCCTGACCTGGAAAGAAATACAAGTTCATGCAATCTCACAGACTAGAGAGAAGTAATATACACATAAGTGAGAATTTAATTCAGAGAAGGACAAACTATGAATTTCTGTTTGAAAAAGTATGATAGAGAGAGCTTTAGCTGGTACAGGTTCAAAGGGAAAATTTTGCGAGTTTTCCCCACTGAGTTAGAACAGAAAGATGGCCTGTCACTAAAGCTCATGCTGTAGGCAAGCAATCTTTAGTGAGGGGAAGAGTATATCTGAAATTATGGGAAAACCAAGAGAAATAACTCTAAAAAGTAAAACAGAACACACCCTAGTGCAGCACTATTAATTTTCATGAAATTATTACTCCACCTTATAAATTGCAAAGCTTACAGTACTACAGCTTAAGGTCACTTAATGCATCACCCAGAGTCATAACAAGAAGTATATCAAATCACATTCAGACAAACTACAAAATACATGATAGAGTAACACATGCTAGAAAAATAAAAGCTATAGAAATATGACTCCTCTCTTATTTAGAGGGCTAGCTATGTGTACCTAAGTCCAAAAGCAAAGAAAATATGAAAATATGATGAAAAGCATCTAAGAAAGTTGACAAGACTAGAAAGATAGAATAATAAGAGTCAGAATATAAAAATAAAGAAAGAGACAGAGAAACTTACCATGAGTGCTCAGTTAGTCTGCTTCTTCTTCCTCCCAGCAGAACCATGTGGCCTGATTGGGTTTGTTGTATTAACAGGTGGAGCCAAAGAAGGAAGAATGTTGATGACAGTAGAAGGAATATTGATAGTGAGAGGAGGACCTTCAGGCTCCACTTGAGTGCTAGACATACAATGATGGTTTGATTGATGAGACAATTGATAAGATGGATGAGATGAGGGGCCAGGAGATGGCATGTGCAAAGTAATAGCAGTACTATGAGAAGAGGCACTGGTCCTCCTGGGAGTAGCAGGAGTAAATGCCTCAAGGTCTTTCAGAACATTCACAACAGAGACTCCAGCAGTCTTCTTATGAGCAGGCTATGTCTCAGAAGGAGGAAGGTCAGACCAATCTTCTTCAGGAAGCCCATATAGTTGCTCAATAACATAAAGGACATGCCTAATTGACTTGAAAGTATGCATAGAGCTCTCAGCAGCTCCATTAGTATAGTGCTCAAGGAGGTCTTCACAGGCATCAAAAACCTGGTTAACATCATCCATTGTCATAGCAAGACCAGCTCATTGCCAATAGAAAGGGTCTGTCCCATGGTACAACTTGGCATGAAGAAGGTCTTACACAAACTCAATCATTTGGCCCAGAAAGCCAGAAATGGTGAGTTTGTAAGATGCTTGAGTAGCAATGACCTGCAACCAAGCAATACAAGCTTGTTGAAGGCATGCACTCATATCTATAGAAAGAAAAAAGCAGAGAAATATCAAAAATAATATCTAGACAGATAAACTAGAAGAACTACTTACAAATGCTACTAGAAATAGAGGCTATGTGAATTAGCTCAGTAAGAGACTGTTGAATAAAAGGGTGGACATGATGGTTGCAGAACAGAGTCTTCTCCAAAGTACACTGATTGTATTTGACCAGTTTAGCCTAGTTTTCTAATTCTAAAGTAACCCTCTCAGAGGACAAGATTCAGACAAATTGATTGGGGGCCATTCCCAGATGACACTCCTTGAAGCCATGAAGGCAATTCAAGCATTTGAGAGTCACAAGGATATTGTCCTAGGCAATATCAGAGAAAGATTAAATATTAGAAAGAAAGAATATGTATATTGGGAATAGGCAGCACAAATATCTGCTTAGCTACAGAAAGGAGTGCACCTTGAGATAGAGAGGCAGCAGCCCCTACCTTAGTAGCTTGCAAGTCTAAAAAGAGATGGGACAAGTTAAGCATCAGAGTAGAGTGACAGAAACTATGATAACTTACAGAACTCTTTAACATCATGTGTTGTCTGACCTTAAGACTTGGTACATTTGTTGGAGCTGTCCTTGTGCACAGACTTTGCTGGAGGGGCCTTGGCAGATGGAGAAAGTTGACATTTGTGCAATCCTGGAGTATTATATGTAGTAACATCTGTTGGAATGCAAACGAGTGCCGAGATGCACTGGTCTGCATTTCATGTCTCCATTCTTCGTTATTGTCATTCAAAACCTTCCTACATTCTGCTTTTATATGGACCACTATTGTTCTGCCACTATATGTTACTGATTTCTATCATTATGACGTATCCACAGATAATCTATATATACTGTATACGTGATGTATTGACACTTCAGCTCTCACGTCGAGAGGCTGAAGTAAGTCCTTCTCTTGTCTTTAGTTATCTGTAAACTAATCCTTTTACTCAGTAAATATCGTTGTTATTCTTACAGGTATTTCATATTAGCTCTCGCGTCGAGAGGCTGAATAAATATCGTTGTTATTCTTACAGGTTATGGGCCCCGCCCCATTGCATTAAGTGCTGATATATTGATATACCTGTGAAACTACGATGTCTGCTCTAAATGACGTACTACCTGCCTCGGTCCCAAAGTTGGATGTGTCTGGAGGAAATTGGGCAATTTTCTCGCTGCGTTTCCAGATGGTAGTCCAGGGAAAGGGACTGTGGGGCCACTTTGATGGTAGTGTTCCGCGTCCGAAGTTGACGCCCCCAGAGCCCAAACCTGCTGGATCGTCATCCACTACCACTCCTTCTACTCCTGCTGCCCCTAGCACCAGATCTACAACTACGTCTCCTACTACCCCACCTGCTCCTGCCCCTGATCCCTCTCCTACTTCCACCACTCCTACCCCTACTATATCTACTAGACCTACTACTCCCATCGCGTCATCTGCCCCCATCCCAGCCCTTACACCTGCCTCCGTTCCACCTCCTAGCTTGGTCATCACCAAGGAGATGGTTGACATTTGGGATAGGGACGAGAACATCGCTCGCTCGCTACTTGCCCAACGTCTTCCTGACTCCACGCTGATCACAGTATCTGTGCATCGGTCAGTCAAGACCATGTGGGAGACGATTGTGAGGGAATTCACTTACAAGAGTACTTTTACTCAAGCACGCCTTTGTCGGGAGTTTATGTCTATGTGATGCCCTGATAAGGGCGATGTTCGGCTATTCCTAAATGAGCTCCGATCTCGTCGAGCTGAATTAGCTGCTATGGGGGTAATAGTCAATGACGATGATTACAGGAGTGCTATGATACAATCCCTACCTCGTTGGTTATCTACCTATGCCTCGAATCAACTCTCGGCTGCTGCACTCCACCCATCTCTTCACCACACTATCGAGCCTGATGTACTGCTGATTTTGATCAGTGACGAGTGGGATCGGACACGTCCTGACCGATCTAGGGCTAACGCTAAGCCCGAAACTGATGATGCGTTGATGCTACAGGGTGGTAATAGTGCTAAGCCGAAATGGAAAGGAAAAGGGAAGAAAAAGGGACCGTGCTGGAATTGTGGTGGTGACCACTGGAAGAGGGAGTGTACTCTTCCACCTAAGAAGGAGAAGAAAGAGGGGGAGAAGAGTGGAAATGTACCTAAGTCAGGCCCAAGCGCAAATGTGGTGATCGACGATGATGATGATTATGATTGTTCCTTCATGGTGGAGGAGCTTTCTGATGACGACTCGAGTTGGTCTGAACCCGAGTGTAAAGGGGAATCTACGAGAGAGTCAGAGGACTGGTCTGATGGAGAATTCTTGGAGGTTACTGATGAGGTCTCAAACGTCAATATTGAACCGATTTCTTCAACGCAAATTGAAATTTTCGATTCTGGAGCGACTACTCACATTACTCCCTATCGTGATCACTTCTCTAATTTCGAATCCATCACTCCTCGACCTCTTCGTGCTGCAAATAAACAAGCATTCAGCGCTGTTGGAAAGGGCGAAGTAATTTTGAACTTACCAAATGGCGCTACTTCATCTCAACTCCACCTGAGTGAAGTCCTCTATTCCCCTGAGGCAGGTTATACTCTTGTATCTATTGGTCGTCTTGACGATGCTGGCTTCTCTACCACCTTCGCGAACGGGAAATGCATTATTCGAGATGCTAGTGGCGCTCGAGTTGCTGAGATCCCAAAGAATGGGAAGGGCTTGTATAAGGTTGTTAGAGAAGGAGAAGAGGTGAATGCGGTAACTGAACTGCTTACCTTGGATGTGTTACACCGCCGTCTGGGTCATATCGCACTGGCAGCAGCTCAAAAGCTTGTCTGTGATAGTCTAGTCACAGGACTGAAGCTCGAGGAGAGTGGTGATGCAGACTTCTTCTGCGAGTCATGTGCCTATGGGAAGACGACTCGGCTGCCTATCTTAAAGGAACAAGTAGGAGAGAGAGCTTCATTGTTTAGTACCAAAATCTACTCTGACATATGGGGACCTGCACGTGTGGAGACTAAATGAGGGAAACGTTACTATGTGACTTTCATTGATGATTTTTCGAGGTGGACTCACATTGATTTCATCACGAATAAATCAGACGTCTTTGAGTCCTACAAGAATTTTGATGCTTGGTGCAAGACCCAATTTGGTGTTCGCATCAAGGCCCTCCATTCGGATCGTGGTGGTGAATATACTATGGCCGAATTTCAGTCTTATCTCAAATCGCGAGGAACAGAAACGAAACTTACTGTTCATGACACTCCCCAACACAACGGCATCGCTGAGCGTCGAAATCGCACCATCGTCGAGCGTGTACGTGCCCTACTTCATGCTAGCCGTCTCCCAAAATCACTATGGGCAGAAGCTGTTGCCCATGTTGTGTGGTTAACGAACAGAACTGGCACTAAGGCTGTGAATGGGAAAACCCCTTTCGAGGTGTTGTATGGGCGGAAGCCAGACCTACGAGCGATAAGAGAGTGGGGAGAGGATGTATGGGTGCACCAGGGAGGTGGTGACAAGCTGGGTGGACGAGCGAAGAAGGGACGTTGGGTGGGATATGACACTGAGAGCAACGGCTCTCGCATATATTTCCCAGATACCGGCACTATCAAGGTTGAAAGAAACTTCCGTTTCATCAATAACAATCGTCTTGGGCTCGAGGGGGAGTATGTACCCAGCAGCGAGCCTCAAAACGATGCACCACGTGCCGTCGATCCTGTCAAATCCTCCCCTAGTAACAAAAATCCTCAAATTTCGACTACTCCACCCCTTCCTACCACAGACGACGTCATCACTGGCAGCAACCCAGTTGACAACGATGTCAAAGATGATGTTGGGACAACCCCAGACACCACCAATCCTCCTGCACCACCCAAACGATCCCAGCGTGTTCGAAACCCTAGTTCAAAGGCCCGTGACATTCTTGAAGGCCGTGCTATTACTCTTGCAGAGGAGCTTGATTGGGCTGAGGTCCATGTTCTAGTAGCTAATATTGAGGAGACTGAAGGTTTGGAGCCCGGGAGCTTGAAGGAAGCGATGGCGAGAGCGGACTGGGAGTTGTGGAAGAAGGCAATGGAAGAGGAACTCGCGATGTTGCATGACTCAGGCACGTGGGAACTTATTGATCCACCAATCGGAGCCAACGTCGTTGGATCAAAATGGGTCTTCAGGGCGAAAAAGGATGCTGCTGGCAACGTGATACGCTACAAGGCACGGCTCGTAGCACAGGGTTTCTCTCAAGTTCAAGGTGTTGACTATTTTGACACCTTTGCCCCTGTTGCTAGACTTGCATCCATTCGTACTGTGCTTGCCATTGCTGCTGCCCGTGACTTAGAGGTCCATCAGATCGACATCAAGGGCGCTTTCCTAAACGGGAAATTTTCGAATGATGAGATCATCTATATGCGGCAACCTCCTGGCTTTGTCTCTTCCTCTCACCCTCATCGCGTATGCCTCCTCAAGAAGACCCTCTATGGCCTCAAGCAGTCAGGGAGACGCTGGTACCAACGCCTTTGTGAAATCCTAGTTGATTTTCTGGGATTTTCGCGATGTGAGGTGGACCAGAGTGTCTTTTTTAAGATTGTCTCTCCTGACCTTGTCATCATCCTTGTGCACGTCGATGACTGCACAATCGTTGCTTCTACGCTTGCTATGGTGAATTGGGTGAAGAAGGGAGTGGGAGAGCATGTGGAGATAACGGATCTGGGAGAGATCCATTGGTTATTGGGTATTGAGGTGAGAAGGAACAGAGATGAGCGAAAATTGATGCTTTCGCAGCGTTCATACCTCGACGCCTCGCTCCGACGTTATGGTTTCGAAGATATGAAGCCCCTCAGCACTCCTATGGACCCCTCCGTGCGACTCACAACTGACCAATCGCCTCAAACGACTGCCGACATTGCTCGAATGGCCAGGATTCCCTATCAGGAAGCTGTTGGTACTCTGATCTATGCTGTTTTAGGAACGCGTCCTGATATTGCCTACGCCGTTCAAGTGGTCTCGAAGTTCTCGAAAAATCCAGGAGAAGTACACTGGGAGGCTGTGAAGCGAATTTTTCGCTATTTGAAGGGGACGAAGGACTTATGGTTGACTTATGGAGGCATTGGAGAAGGCCTCGAGGGTTTTACGGACGCCGATGGAAATATGGATGAAGATCGACGTGCCACCTCGGGCTACGCGTTCATCATCAACGGCGGCGCTGTTTCTTGGAGCGCAAAACGTCAAGAGATAGTCACCCTATCCACGACTGAATCCGAGTATGTAGGTGCAACGCATGCCTCGAAAGAAGCCCTGTGGCTTCGTTCACTTATTTCGCAGATTTTTGACACCACTATCCCTACCACCACCATCTACTCCGATAACCAATCCGCGATCGCCCTCTCGAAAGATCACCAGTACCACGCGCGCACGAAACACATCGATATTCGCTATCATTTCATCCGTTGGATTGTTGAAGAAGGGAAGATTCGGCTTATCTATTGCCCTACTGAAGATATGATTGCAGACGTTTTTACGAAGGCGCTCCCCTCCCCGAAAGTCAAGCATTTTGCGCGAGAACTCGGTCTCGGCACTGTTTGAGGGGGAGTGTTGGAATGCAAACGAGTGCCGAGACGCACCGGTCTGCATTTCAGGTCTCCGTTCTTCGTTATTGTCATTCGAAACCTTCCTACATTCTGCTTTTATATGGACCACTATTGTTCTGCCACTATATGTTACTGATTTCTATCATTACGACGTATCCGCAGATAATGTATATATACTGTATACGCGATGTATTGACACTTCAGCTCTCGCGTCGAGAGGCTGAAGTGAGTCCTTCTCTCGTCTTTAGTTATCCGTAAACTAATCCTTTTACTCAGTAAATATCGTTGTTATTCTTACAGGTATTTTGTATTAGCTCTTGCGTCGAGAGGCTGAATAAATATCGTTGTTATTTTTACAACATCAACATCAGAATCAGAAGATGGAGCATAATCAAAGTTGGCTGGATTATCATGCAACCTTTATCCTTCGAAGTGGTAACTGTAGGAGCTATTTTGAATGGTTGTACATGACCAGGGAAAGCTTGACTAGTCTCTGTCAAAAATGAAATAAACCCAATGTCAGAAATATAATCAGAATAAAATATAGAACAAATATACATACTTAGATTATACATAGTAAAAAATAGAAGTTCTGGAGGAGGAGGCATATCCCTCAGAATGAACAGAGCACCTCCAACAGGAGGTAGATTCTGAGTCATCAATGGCATGTGACCACTTGTATGCAGTTGATCAGATAAGATCAATTAGTAAAGGGGTATTACACTAGACAAATTTTAAACAGAAAAGGCTGGTGAGGTTCCAGACAAGGGAGATGGTTGACCACTTGATGGTGCACATGGTGGTACATCCAACAAGAGTGAGGATGGAGAGAAGACCAGCAAAGTTGGAAGGCCTGAAAATGTCAGAAAAATAAAATTAAAGAAAGAAATAAGATAGAGAAATAAGACTCACTTGGCACAATGTTGGCCCATGGCAAGCCAGCAGGAGACAATGGCTGCAGAGAAGCCATCTGTCTCTACAACTCTTGCATTCTAGTATTCAGACATATGCACTTGAGAAGAGTGGGATCTGAGGTATGCAAGAACTCAAGTAGCTTGTAGTCAAAGGCATCCTAAGATACAGAAAGGGGCTAGGATTGATCCATGTTGCAAGAAGTGTTGAAGAGAAGTTGGAAACTGACAGAAGGATACCAGGAAAGCCTCACTTTATAGAACAGAAGGTGGCTATACTTGTACAGCTTTTGACTGACACACATTAACACTTCTCAACCAAAATGGAAGTCTATCTTCTATCAGCATGAACTGATTCCCAAGCATCACTTCCTCAGCAGCAGAAATCAGTAATCAGAAAAGTATATTCTAGTACTGTGAGAATAAATTATACTTTGACTACTATAGCAGGTCAGTGCAAGAACTCATATTGCAATGACAAGAAGTTTAGAAGCAGTCTGTGAGAACTTAGAATAATAATTAAAGTTTAAGAAGCTGATCCCATTGCTTCTTAAGAGAAGTCCAGCATCTAACAAGTTAGAAGCCAGACTAGATTGATCAGATAAGAAATAAGCTGTGGAAATTAAACTTTAGACATGAGGCTCTACAAGATAAAGAACTACTTGTCTCATTAGTGATCCTCCAAGCATGAGGTACTCAAGAGATGTCTCAAGGCACAGGGTCAATTGATCCATACAGAAGGTCCCATATACAGCCAAATGTTCAGAGCAGAAGAAGAGATTAAAGACAAAAATCTAAAGAGGGAATTATGACTTATCTTAAAACAAGAAGCTTCTATAGGCAGAGCAATCAATGACATCACTCAGTAGAAGGGAACAGAGGGTTAGTAACCACACAACAATTGCCAAATGTCATAGTAGAGAGACTGAGAACAGTTGTTTATAGTGAGGGGGAGATGTTATGGTAAATTCTCAATTAACCTTAAAAGGTATTATTACAGTGTAAGATAACACTGTACACCAAGAAACAGTAATATTCAATGATTCCTCTAAGTAATACAAACCACATAACACCAGCACATGCACCTTGCAAAGCAGGTGTATCTCTTAGAAGTCAGTATGTGCAATATTAATAATTTTGAGAGCATATATATAATAAAACTAAATGTGTATCTTGAACCAATGATCACAGATAGTGTGTAAGGGTTGTACCCTTTCTTATGGACTATCATTTTCATTTAATGTTACCTTCTTATTTTTTTACTACTCACATATGCCATCACCATCAATTTCTTACCTAATATGATATCATGTACTGCTGGTCAGCATCCCTATTCAGGAGCTGACCTTATACCTACACTATGAAGTACATACCCAATACGACTGAGGTTTATTGTACTCTTGTGTGAGTAAGGTTAAGTTCTGATATCCATAAGGCAAAGCCTTATATTTTTTACAATATCCCTGTGTATTGCATATGTAAATGTATGTAGCCACATCATTGCTGAAAATAACAGCAATATTACTGCAATAGTCCCACTCAAAGCTTTAACCTTGCAATTTAACTTTATTCAATGACTTCTCAAGGAAGTCACCTGCTGGGTCATTTCGAAGACCCAAATAATAATGCAACAGTGTCATATGATGCCAGCGATCCTCACTGGGGTACTACGCTCACCACAGAGGTGCTGACCAATCAGAGTATGGACATACACAAGGCCCATACTCATGAAAACTCTGCTGAGTCACAAGTGGGTTCAACCCTTCTCAATGCTGAGCCAACACCTGCAGAACAATATGAGGTGCCAGAAGAACATCTACCAAGCAACTCGCTGACAGAGCAACCATATGATGTATAGTCAGGACATGGAAGCCTGCCTAGGTAAGAGGGCAGTCTACACATCATTACTAAAGAGATAGGAAACATATCCCTTCAATTCCCTGACATTCAAGCACTTGAGCTTGAAGAGGTATTTGAAGACAAAGACAAGATCGAGTCCCTTTTTTGAATGAATGACATGTTGAGTCCACGTTGTTGAGAACAGATCTGTGCCCATGCACAGACCATCACAGAGGAATAGTTCTGAAGGAACTAAAGAGCTCCTCTCACAGATGACCCCATTTATGTAGAGATGTACTTAAAGGCAATTCAATGCCTTTGTGAGAAATATAGAGATATCAAGAAGGGAATGAATTCCCCTCGATCTAATGTATCAACACCTATGAACAAGGTGTATGGTACTTGGGAAACCAAAGCATTCACTCAATTCAAAAAAGGGCCTCAAGAGGGTAATTTTGACCCTTGGAGGACAAGTAATTTTGATCAGAATTGGCATGATCAAAGAGAACCACCTCAATTATCCCCTAGCTCTCATTAGGTCCCAATGACCCCACAGCTAGAACCATGATGTCCTCCATCACCTGCCTTCTCTGAGACAATGAATACTGGCCAAGCTGTCAAACAGCTTAATGCACCATAACACCCAAATAAAAGTATCAAAGCCTTCAACACATGACTCAGTGCTCAACAATGGTTGGAGGGGATGAATCCCCTTCAATCCAGCAACAATACTGTGGTGAAAACATCTCAGCCCAGCAGACAAGAGGTGGACAAATTGGTTGCTAACTTAGCAACCACTTATCATTCTGTAAGAGCTGAATTGGTTCCACCAACTAATATTGATGACACATGCACACTATTGGTGCCATCCATACTTTTATCCCCTAGCCAAAGAGATGAGTTACCCTTGGCACAACTCCCTTTCCTGATCTCTTATAGCATGAGAAATTTGTCGGAGCCAGTGCAAAGAATGGCTCCTAGAATATTCATGGGTATAACCCATGAACAATTGTTGAAGGTAAAACTTGAGGATATTACTCCTCAAGAACCTCACTCAAATGTTACAAATCAAGCAAAACCAATGTTAACTAAACCAATTGAGGTATTTGATACAATAAAGGTAGAATCACCTTCACTATTTACTCAACCCCTATCTTAAAAAGAGGATAAGGGGAAAAGGCTGCAGTGGGACATATCAAAGCTGCTTGTTATCCCACAAATGCCATTAAAGTCACAACTGGTACTAAATTTACTGCCGCCAATGAGAATAACTACAGCACCCTTGCCATACAATCTAAATCCTAAGCTAGCTGTGGTTGTAGTACCACAGCCACCTTTGTAGATAGTTCATAACCAACCAATTGTGACCCAGTCTGACACTCATCCCAATATGCTGCCTACCCAGGTTAATGATCAACCTCAGAACCCTCCACCTACATCAATGATGGTACATAATACTGCCACTAGTCAACCAATGGCCACTACTCATCATCAAATGATGAGAGTATCTATGGCTGCTGCATGAACAGACCGAGTAGGGCTACAACAAATGTATAACAAGTATATCCAAAATTATGGATCCTCAAATATCAATGACCAAGGAATTATATTCCAAGGTCATATACCAATTGAGTCATTGGGAGCAGGACCACCCAAACCTGATCCTAGTGAAGGTAACAGGCCTTTGTTCACAAACCCATTCACCAGCACACCTGCAAAGGGACAAAGTGAGACCTTTCGAAAACCAGTATGCATGTCAGTACCAGCCAAAGGCAGTGACACAGGTGATGCAGCACCTGAAGACGAGAGAAGAGAATTCAGGTCCCCCTTTAGAGGGACATCTCAGCCAGGTGCACTGTATTGTAAGGAGCAACAATACTCCTTATTTAGAGACATGGCACCTGACAAATCCAGTCCTGGAATTGCAGAAACCCATAGGCAGTATAATGCTGCCATGTATGATCAATTGGAATGAACAATCGATCAATATCTAGCACAAAAAATGATAATGCCAGAAGGTTATAAGCTGAGTAAACCTTCTGAAAAGACCACTATCACATACAGTGGTAGTACTAAGTACAGTGACCTTGAGGACTTCATCCTCAATTTGTGCATCGTCTCAATTTGTGCATCGATTACTCGATGAAAGGATTAGGTGGAAACCTAGACAGTCCACAGGAGGATAACACAGATAAAACCCATATATTTGTATTGCAATACCATCTGACTGGTGAAGCAAAGGACATGTACAACTGACATGTGATGAGTATTAATCATAGTAAATATGATTGAACCTTTAAATCAGTAATGTTAGCATTATATGACCAGTTTGTGAGACTGACTTCAATGCATGAAGCTTGTAAGAACCTCCAAAACATGAAGTACTCAGTAGAAGAAGGTGATCAGACCTTCTACAATCACATATTAGACTATGCCAGGGTGATGGCTATACACCCTGATAACTATTCTCTAGTTTGGACATTCATGCAAGGTATACCAAGCATGATGTCTGAGTACCTAATGTTTAATAGGGGATTATCTCCTGAAGTAAACAGTATTGAAGACTTTGTCAAGCATGTGCTTGACTATGAACATCATAAAGACATTAGTGCATTCTTCCAAAAGGAGATCAAAGGAAGAACAAGTAATATAAACTTGGAAACAGTTCTGAAAACACTGTCCAAGCTGAAAACAGCTTGAGTTCTGAAGAAAATCTCAGCTGGTCACAATAGGATACTAGCAAATAAATTAAGGCATCCTTCAACACCTAGAAAAACTGGCAGACAGCCAGAGAATAAACCATATAAAAATAATACATCCTTCGAGAGACTGAAGGACAATCTAAGATATGCCAATAAGGCATCACCCCAAGCTGGGTCTGAGCCCAGTGTGACACAGCCTTGCTGAAAATGTGGTGGTATCGATCACTGAACAGACAAATGCTCTCAAGATAGCAAAGGTAGAAGCTATCTTAAAGCTGCACATACCATTGCAGAAGGAGGCAATGAACTAAACTATATAGACAATGGATCCAGAGAGGATCCATCGAATGAGAACAACAATGAGGCTGACGATGACAAGCATCAGGAAACTGACTCTAGCAAGGACAAATACGTTGAAGTCAAAGTTATTGAGTTATAGATCTGACATAGATGAAGACTACAAGTTTGGAGCCATGATCCAAGACACAGACAACAATGAGATCATTGTTAATGGGCTGAGCCATTGCTCACCCCAGAAGACAAGATGAAAAGGAGTGAAAATGAGAAAGTCAAAATAAGGAGAGTAACTCTCCTTAAACACAAGGACAAGATCATGCATCCTCAAGCAAAGCATAGTGAGAAGCAATGTCTCACTATATTGATTGATGTCAATGGCATAGGTGCATGGACATTATGGGATTCAGGAGTACCACTACAGGCATAACCCCGAGCTTCACTCACATAGCAGGAATCAAAGTCCATGATCTCATAGACCCACACATGCTCCAGTTGGAAATGGTTAGAAGCCATTTGACCATCAACTTTGGGGCTAACATTGAGATAAAGATGGGAGATGATTCCATCAAAACATATGTTGATGTAGTGAACTTTGATCACTATGATATGATTATTGGCACGCCATTTATGTGAGCCAACAACATTGTACTTGACTTTGTTGAGAATGAAGTAAGAATGGGAAATCAAGTCTACAAGGTTGCAGACAT
>KQ962321.1:125533-144857 GCA_001563735.1 Leucoagaricus sp. SymC.cos | reverse complement strand
AAGAAGATAGATCCCATATTGTCACCACAGAGAGGAAGAGCAGGAAGCTTATATCTGAGTTCTCCAAAGAGATTTTTGATCCACATTAGCTGGCATGAGGCTTCAGAGAGCGCTACATACTCAGCTTCAGTAGACAAAAGTGCTACGACTGACTGACAGTGGGAGGTCCACGTTACAGCACAGGAGCCAATATTGAGAAAGTAACCAGAGGTACTCTTTTGAGTACTAGGATCACTAGTAAAATCAGAATCCAAATAGCATATAATACTCTCTTTTTTAGCACCATCAATAGTCAAGCGATATTCTCTCGTTGCCAAGAGATAGTGACAAATGTAATAGGCTTTCTGAAGGTGATCCTTGGAAGGATTTGCAACATGTTGAGACAACTTAATAACTGCAAATGCAATATCCAGGCATGATCCAATCATCAGGTATAGAAGGGACCCGATCACCTGCTGGAATTGGGAATGTAATTGGGGATTGACAGGGCCATCATTAGAAAGTGGCTGATAACCAGCTGGAAGAGGAGTTTGAGCTGGAGCAGTTTTGACACTGTAACGCTCAAGAACTTTGTTTAGATAGCTGACTTGATCAATAAAGATCTGTCTATTTTTGCGATCGCAAGTAATTCACATGCCGAGAAATTTCTTTATTTCTCCTTGATTATGGCATTCCCAATACTTCATGAATTGAAGCTTCTTTTCCCAAAGGAGGGCAATGTTCTTGCCCATAAAAAGCACGTCATTGACATAGACGATTGTATAAACACGCGAACCAGTCTTTTCATCAAGATAGACATAGACACTGGCATTGGATTTGCATTGCTTAAAGCCAAATTTGAGCATACTCTTAGTAACTTCTCACCACCAGGCTAAGCCAGCTTGCTTAAGGCCATACAATGCGTGGTCAAGTTTCTACACTAATTTTTCCTTTCCAGGAATATGAAATCCTTCAGGTTACTCCATGTAGATCTCCTTATCCAGTTTGCCATATAAATAGGCTGTACGCATGTCCACAGACTCAATGTTCATATCTTTAAGTGTAGTGAGAGTGAGCATAACATGAGTAGTTTTGTAACACACAACTGGAGAAAATAATTCATCATAGTCGATACTTTCGACTTGAGAGAAGCCATGCACAACAAGTCAAGAATGAAGACGTCCATCAGACTTTTTAAGGAAGACCCATCTATTTTTAATTGCTTTGCAATTTGCAGGGAGCTGGACTAAGCAATACACCTGATGCTTCTTCAGGGCATCAAGCTCTTTTTTGCATGCGTTAAGCCATCGAGTTTATTCTTCAAGTGGCAACTTTTTAAGGTCAGTGAAGACTTCTTGTCTGGATATTTCACCAAATGCTGGCAAATACACAGCATTTAACAGCATTTTCATATATTTTACTCCCCCCTCTTTCACAATCTGTACCTCATCCAAATCTGGTCTATCATTAAACCTATGCCAATATTCATATAGACATAAGTGATCTCTTTGTTCATCAGTATCCTGTGGAGCAGATCAAGATCTATGAGAAGTCCAATTTACAGGTACTTCTGCTCCAGGAGGAATGAAAATGAATGATCGCCGAGTGCCATCAGGATTCAATGGGGGGCGAGAAACTTGGCCAGACCTTGTTCTTGGAGGATCTCCTATAGGGAAATCTCTGAATCTAAAGAGCTCATCAGGCTGAAGATCAGGTTGAGAACTTGATCAAGGAGCGGTGGTCTGCAGATACTGACACATGCGACCTCCAGGAATCCTGATCATTTGATGTGGAATTGGATAACCATACCTGTCAAGGTTTGGTTGGGGAACACTTTTCTTCTGTGTTTCGGGTTCTGTAAATGGAGTTGACTGCAGGTACCAATCAGGGGTACATGTTTCTCTCATTGGGGAATCATGCAGTAGAGAGGGAGATCTTGATCTGCATGGAGAACTATAACTCAAGGGAGTGGTCTCATGAGAAGGTTGTGAAGGAGTATCACTAGGTCTATAAGGTGGTGAAGCACTTGGACCAGGTGCTGTAGAAAGTGCTAGAGGCAGAGGCAGTCCAGGCATAGGATGCGAGGGACCAGCGGGGGCAAGAGTAGGAGTAGGAGTACTAGGAGCTTGACCACTCGACTGATTCAGCTGACTTGGCCTCTGTAGAAGGTCCATAGGGTCTTCTGGAACAACATTATCACCTGAAGGTGTACTCAGAAGTGGTGGAGGGGTTACAGACTCTTTCAAATCTTGACGAGATTTTCCAGCACAATAAGGAAACCACTCTTCATCAAATAATGCTGTGGGACTAACAAAAATAGAATTATTGTGTGTGTGTCTCATAAAGTGATATGCTTTAGAGCCATGCTCATATCCAAGGAAGATCATGGGTTCAGATCGAGTGCTAAGTTTATTTTTGTACAATTCCTCAGGGATAAAGACATATGTGCCACAGCCAAATACTTTAAGATAACTTACATCAGGTTTTCGGCCCGAAGTCTGTTCAATTGGAGTTTTCCAACCAAGATGTCAAACTGGAGTTCTATTGTAAACATGAACAGCACATGCTACCACAAATTCCCAAAGGTTTTCAGTGAGGCAGGCATGGAGTCTCATGGACTTGGCTTTCATGACCAAAGTCTGGTTCAAGCATTCAGCGCATCCGTTTTGTTGGTGCACAAAAGGTGCAGATGTCGCATGAGAAATCCCTTGTGATTTCAACAACGCAATAAATTCCAAAGACAAAAATTCTCCCCTCCGATCTGTTCAGAGTCATTTAATCATGAGACTGCTCTACTTTTCAATAAGTGCTTTAAACTCTTTGAATACAGCTAATGTCTCAGACTTATGCCATAGAAAGAAAACCCAGGCATGAAAAGAATAATCGTCAAGAAGAGTAAGAACCCACTTTTTCTGATAATAAGATTCAGTTGGGAATTCAAGGAGATTTGCATGGATCAATCCAAGATACATCGGATTATGCTTCTCCAAAGAAGAGAAGTTCTGTTGGTGCATTTTGCCAAGAGCGCAACCAGAACAGATGGGATCTCTACTAGGAATCTCAACATTAGAGAAACTGGAAGTATTTTCAGAACAGTGCCTGAGAACATTTCTTGAAGGATGTCCAAATTGATGGTGCCAGATATCGTAATCGGCATTATGCATGGTTAATGCGACATTAATCAAAGACTGAATGATGTTGCAGTAGAGCCAGTGCAGACTTTCCCCTTTTGAGTGAGGTTTTGCAATCAAGTGGGTACTACCCGATTTGTCAAGAATTTTCATTTCAATTTTACTTGCTTCGACTCTGAAACCTTGTTGCATAAAAGTTCCAAGGGAGAAGAGGTGATTTGCCAAACCCGGAATATGAAATACCAGCCAAATAGTTTTAGTCTTTAAATTACCATCAATTTCTATCTCAATCAGAACAGACCCACATCCAATCACATTTAGAGGTGCCTTTTTATTGGTGGTTTCACATATACTGAAATTACTGGGAGAATACTCAGTGAAATCCTCAATGAATGGGGTAAAGTGGCGAGAGGCACCGCTGTCTAAGAGAATGTGATCATCAAACTTAAAATTCCCACATAAATAACAATCATGTAATAATTTATTCTCAGAGTCATCTGCGATCATACAAATAGAATGTACATGATCAGGCATAGATAGAACTCGTTCAGAGCATTCCTGATCAACATATGAGCCATAAATAAATCAATCAAACAAGTCCATTACATATAGTCCATTAGGGTATCAAACTCCATGTGGCACCTGAAGGGGCAGCAATGGCATGGAGGCTCTTGAGTGAGCCCGAGAGAGCAGAGACGCTTGACCTCAGCAGCCTGACCCTGGACAATTCCATCGTCCAGACTGTAGTTTGGACTATGAGATTATATTAGGAATAAATATATGTGAGAATAACTTAGATACACACACATAGGTGTCATCACCATAGTCCGATGCATCATCCCCAAGTGATACCATATCAGCATCAGGGGCGGAAATCATAGGAGGAATGGCAGGTATAATTGGCAATTGAGGGAGAGGAAGAGAGATAGCAATGAGGCATGGCAAAGAGAGAGCACTGAAAAGGGGCGAGGCCATGTGTGTAGCAGCTGTGGGGACCAATAACATAGCCCTAAGCCTTTCATCCCACAATTCCAGTGCTTTCTGGCCAGCTGCCTGATAGCGCATCTTCTTAAACTTGAGCCTCTTGACAAGAGACTCTCCAACCAGTGTGCTGAGGTGTTCTGCCAGTGGATGTGGCAGAACAGCAGATTCGAGAGCACATGATGCCCTAGTGTCATTAACCTTCTGTTGGGTCAAAGGACCCAAGACCTTGGTTTCAGAAATAATGGCCAGCATTGCAACCACAAAAGCAGAGGAGGCAACATAAGTATTGTCTGGGCTGGACTGGGCAGCAACAGCAGGCGATTGAATCTCGCCATCAGCGATATTGGCCTGTTGGCCCTTACCTCCCTTTCTATGCTTGCAAGGCTTCTTTTTCTTGTCTCTCCCATCCAGTCTGGAAGGCTGTTGGTTCCCAGATGGAGGACTGGGATTGGCCTTCTTCTGCTGCTGACCTTGCAGTTGTTGCTGCTGCTGCTGCTGCTGGGGGTGCTATTGCTGCTACTGGCCACCCGAAGGGCTGGTGCACAACTGCTGCTGCCAATTAGGGTTTTGAGGACCCTTATACCTCATGCCAGCATGTGATATGTTAGCCTCATGGGCATAAACTTGATGCTGATGCTGCCAATGTGTCAGAATGGCAGACCAGACCGAAGCGTAGTTAATATTAATAAGGGAGTGAGTTTGAAGATAAGTGGAGATGACGTAGGACCATTCTCGAGGAATCGCATTTAACAAATTCATAGCTTGAACAAATTCAGGAATATGGATTGGAGGTATAGACCTCTCCAGATATGAGTATGCATTCTCTAACAGCATAAGCTGCAAGGATGGCTCAATGTTGGAATCAATGTGAAACAATACCATAGTCTGATAGTTGGCAAAGATGGTAGCAGCGGAGCGAGTTCTGAAAAGAGTCACCAGATGCGTCCAGAGAAGCAGAGTAGATGTCTGATTGTGATGGAGGAGGTGACCAGATAAATGATTGTTAATCATACCACATGCCATATGATCAAGAGAATGCCAGTTGTTCTGGGCTTCAATAGAAGCTGCAGTAAATGTAGCCACCTGAGCAGGAACTGCAGGCATTGTTGCCATAGCCACCTGTGCCTGTACTACAGGCTGGTCAACAACCAACTGAGGGATAGCGACAATACTGTCAGCGATATCCCAGGCAGTGTAGATCAACCCAGGGAGAGTCGTCATTGAGAGAATGTTCTCCATCAACTCAGACCACTTGACCCAGTTCTTCTCTCCAACCAAAACAGGAACACCAGAGAGGAGCGAGAAAGTAGACATAGCGATCTAAATATAACCTAAATCAGCAATTTGTCCGAATTAATAAAACAAAGCGATTATAGACTGCATGACCATACACCTAAGTGCATAGGGAATAAAGTCTGGGCAAGTTGCAGAGTTTGGCAGGGACACCGACAACTACTGACAATAAGTTCCGACTACCCCAGCATGTCAGTGAGTGTCCAAGACATCTCAGCGATAACACACTTGGCGGTCAGGGCCCATAACCTGTTGAAAGCAGAACAAAGCATAGCACAGTGCTAGGAGTAAATGAACTAGTCACTCACATAGTTGTCAGTTAGTAGAAACGAAGTATAAGCAGAAGTTGGTTTAGAGCTGCTAGAAACAATGATAAAACGCAGAGAGGATGTAAATTCACTAAAGAGCGACAGTGGTTTGTAGTTACTTATATACTAAAAGGAAAGTGTATGCATAAGCAATAACAATCTACCTACAATAAGTCGCATGTACTACTACAGTGAATAGCACAATAAGCAGTTGCTACAGAGTCCTAGGGTACAATAATGCATGGTATAATGCAGGAGTCTGTGAGCTATTGTCTATGACATCATAATAATGTCGTAAAAGAATAAGGGTACCCTAGTGGTACATGCACTAATAATAGAAGAGGCGTGTAGAGCGTTTACTTGATTCAACAGTCTTAACTCCAGATCGGCCACAGGCAACCTCAAATAGATTTTGTTCAATCCTCAAAATCAATACTGAGGTCAATACTGGGATATCGTCAGAGCTATTCTTCAACTCAAGGATCCAATTCACAAGAACTGGCTCAGTGAAATGGTTTACCAAGCACGCAGCAGATCAAATTGCACAGGCAAGGACGGTGAGTAAATATGTGCAATTTCAGAATCCACAAATTGAGCAGGATCCTGAATTCAGGGGTTGGCTTGAAAACACACAAGAGATAAATGGAATAATGGAATAAGCATCAAGACACTGTGGATCATTAGGCGAGTTTTTCATTGTATGATGAGTTAAAATAACAAAGTGCAAGGATGTGAATCCCACACTTAGCCAAATGCGCTACCTGTGGCATAATCCATGGAATCTTTTTTTCCAATTATCTTGCGGTACACGAGTCAGAAACTCAACAAGTATGTGGGTGGCCCTGAGTCCGAGACCAGATACAATATAATGATCACAGCTCCCCAGGTCAAAAATGTCAGGGGGCCTTTGACATCAAAGATTGTCGCCGTGTGGGAATTTATTAATTGAAACAAATAAGTGCAAATAGAAGATCAAATTTGACCTTTGTCATTCCCTTTTCCGATGTAACTGTACCACGCGTGATCTTGGTTCATGATGTTCATTAGCGCTAGAGACATTTCAAGCTCGACTCCTGTCAACGACGGTAGAAACGATTAAGTTGGTGAGTTTGAATCGCCGCTTAAATCGATACTGAGCAACACTATTGTCCATGATTTCAACTCGTGAACAAGTCAAGATCAGACAATTGGATTGAATTCAGACTCGATTTCGTAATTAATGTCAATTCCCAGCAACGAGTACCGGCGGTGATTCAAATTCGTCGATCTATGATTTCAACTCGTGAACAAGTCAAGATCAGACAATTGGATTGAATTCAGACTCGATTTCGTAATTAATGTCAATTCCCAGCAACGAGTACCGGCGGTGATTCAAATTCGTCGATCGAATTGTTACTACCGTCGTTGACAGGAGTCGAGCCTGAAATGTCTCTAGTGTACGTTGGTTGCTGTCTACGGATTCTGGCCGGTCCGACCTAACCTTGGGTCTCTTGTCTGTTCGCCCTTTATCAGACTTGACCCCAGGCGCACTATGATTCGGGTCCATGGCTATACTTCAACATGAATTGAGCCCCGTAACCATGTCAATCCTATCTACTCTCTTATCCGAAGGACTCGGGACAAGGAGATTCCTTTGAGCACCATCAGAACCTCCGAGGTCATAAGGTCATCCCCCCGCACTTCCCCCATGGATCAATGTCTATCTCCACCTTGCTGAAGAACAAGACACGCGTACACTAGAGACTCACCAACATGCCAGCAATCTAGGCGCAATCGTTCGTTCCGGTTATGGGAGGGCACGAAGTATTGTGTTTAGCGGCTCAGAATGATGGATAACGTTGTGCAGAAAGGTCGGTATCTTATATATATATACACTTGCATTGATGCGTCCTGGTGAACACTTCTCTCATACCAGATGTCTGCCAAGGCACCAGAGACACTTCCTAGCGAGAAGCAGACTGACTCCAGGATAGAGACCGCAAGCTCTGACTCAAAATTTGATCAAATCAATTTTGGAGGAGAGTCGAGTCTTCCTCCACCGCCCAGGCTATCTGAGGAGGAGGAAGGAAAGCTATGGCGCAAGATTGATAGGAGGTTGATGCCGATCCTTGCAGTCATGTATCTCTTGTCTTTTCTTGACAGAGGTGAGTTTAAATGTTCTGCTTATTCAAGGCCCTTTTGCTCACTCCGCTTGCACTTAGGAAACATCGGTGCGGAGAGGCTGGGCAGACTTAATTCCGTCCTCATTTTTCTTCAGGAAACGCTCGGCTTCAGGGTTTGACGAGTCAACTACACTTGACTGGACAACAATACAATATAGCTCTGGTGAGACTAATATACCGTAGACGAAGTAATCCACTAAGATAAGTACCTCACACAGACAATGTACTTCATTGTGAGTCCCATAGCATCAATAGTTCAACGGTTGAGACGCACTCAAATTTACCAAAATCGAATCTCAAGCCCTACTGTGTCTTCGAATGCCCAGCAAAGTATGTTTCCCTTCGGGCGTTGTACTCGAAAGTCCCTCAACACAATCCATTAGCTTGGTCCTGAAGCGTTTCAGGCCATCTAGGTCGGTTCTTCGGTTCATCAAAAGATAGGCACTCACTGGACATCGGCCACTAGATGGCTTCCAGGTATCACAGTAAGTCTGACACTCTTCTATGCTGGCTCAGGCGACAGCTTACGCCGTTGCTCACTGCAAGGTCTTGTGGGGTATCATCATGTATGTTCATTTCTGATCAAAGTTTGAAGATCCAACGCTGAACACGCGAGTACGGTAGGACGTTGATGGGTTTGGTCAAAAAGTAAGCTCCTTGATGTTTTCTCTCCTTCACTAATGCTCGTTGGACAGCTATCCTCAACTCGTTGGGACTCGGGTATGCCTTGGAGTAGCAGAGGCGGGTTTGTTCCCAGGGGTCGTCTACTAGTACGTCGTTCGTGTATTCTGCGCTGATGATCCCACGTCATGAACGTCGTGATAGCCTGTCCATCTGGTACCCACGTCATATGCTCCAATTCCGTATTGGCCTCTTTTTTGGTGCTGCTTCCCTGGCAGGAGCTTTCTCAGGCCTTCTGGCATATGGCATCAGTTTCATGGGTGGCACACGTGGACTACTGGGCTGGTCTTGGATCTTCGTACGCATTAGTGCTCTCATCAGAAGTAAATCTAACAGATTGACAGATCCTTGAAGGCATCGCGACAGCAGTGGTTGGGTTCATTGCTTTCTTTGGTATGCACTGCGGGCTTTTAATCTATCAAATGCTGTAATATTCACACTAACCCGTGATGCTCCAGTTTTAGTCGATTTCCCTGCTACAGCAAAATTTTTAACCCCGGACGAGCGCGCTTTCGTGATCTGGCGTAAAAGTAGGTGCCATGTCATTCCCTGGTTGCTGAGATGATTTACAAGAGTTGAATAGAATACGACAACTCATCCGTCGGAGAGGAGGAACATTTTGAGATGCGGCATTTTAAGGCGGCAGTCAGCGATTGGCAAGTGTGGCTGCATATTTTGATCTATATGTCCGTTATCGCCCCTCGTGCGTCTCCTCCCATTTCGTCCAGTTGCTGGTTAAACTGTGTTCTTTTTGTGATAAGTCTATGGCATTACATTGTTTCTCCCGTGAGTCTTCAGGACATCATACCTAGTCCTGAATTAAACATATGTGGTAAATTAGGACGATTATCCACTCGTGAGTAATCAAAAAAAATTATCTCACATCACTATGTACCGACGTTTCACAAGATTTGGTTACTCTCCCGCTGTTAGCCAGCTGTTGACAGTTCCCCCATATGTCTGCGCTAGTGAGTGATCCATTTCTAGATTACTTCGTGTGTGCTGGACTATCCATCAGCTATCATTCTTTATGTCTTTGCTTTCTTTTCTGACAAGATAAGGATGCGATCCCCTTTCGTCCTTGCGGGACTGGTATTTTGTCTTATTGGATTTTCGATCAATATCTCCACTGCTCCCTCCGGAGTGAAATACTTCGGGACATTTTGGGTGGTCGCTGGCAGTTATGCTGCTTTTCCTGGTGTCGTTGCTTGGTGAGATACCCTTCTTGACCAATGGGATGTTCTATTTACCTCCTTTCGAGGCTGGGCAACAACTTAGCTGGGCAGTACAAACGTGGAATTGGCATGGCAATGCATATTGGAATCGGGAACTTCAGCGGAGCCATTGCTTCAAACATATATCGCTCGCGCGACAGTCCTAGATTCATCATCGGACGTAAGTGTTCTTTCAATTGCCGAGAGTGCTCGTAATCATGATCGTGTGACAGACGGCGTTGAACTCATGTTTGTTGGAATTGGGTTTATCTGTGTCCCTGCGGCCGTGCTTTCATATATGCGGATCAATAAGAAACGTGACGAAGCTCAGAAACAAGCAATCGAAAAAGGCGAACAGAAGTATACGGTAGCCGAACTACGTGCATTGGGCGATCGGGCGCCCGATTTTAGATACACTATCTAATCGCCTCTGACGCTACAGACACGGGTCCCTATGACCATGACACCCTACAGTCCCTCTTGTTGGCTCGGTATATACAGTTCACCTCATAATGCATACAATTGATGCCACGAAAATTATGCGAGAGGAAGAATGTCGCGTAAGGTTCTCACATGACAATCTGGGTGGCAAATCGTTATCAAAAATCAACTAAATACTGTAGTTACCTTCACTGTACCCGATTCCAAGCCTCATCCCCACCATTATCAACCTGCTGGTGTATCAAAATATGATGTGATGGTGGTCTGCTTCATGTTAAGGAGTTAATTTCTGAGTTACAGCAATATGCATATCACTAATATCTATTTGATCAGCCTGTGTCGGAGAGCACTGGTAGGAGTAGCGGCCCAGTCGAAAAGGCTCGTCAGTAATGTTGTATCCAAAGTTCTAACAGTAACCACTCACAGCCCTCGAGAACTATCAACTAACCAATGTTCTCACTTCTGTTCTCTGTTGGCTGTTAGCATCTTGCCATGAAAGTTTTCTCCACTTGAATCAACTCAATGGCAGAGGAGTGTACTGTGTCAAATTTTACTTGGATAACATCAGCACTATGCTCAGACCTCCATATTGAAACAGTTATGACAATGGTTCAATTATGACAATATTTCCCTCCTCAATGTCGGAGGCTTAAGGTAAGGAAAACCCGTAATATTACTACTGTCATGCTTATATCCACATTTTTCACTCAAGGTGACATCTTCGCCGCAACCTGATTTAGCCGTTCGAAATGCGAGGCCTCCATTTTTTGGTTCTGAAAAGGCAGTCAATTCGGAAAGTGGTGACATGAACGACGACTTAGATGATTCTTGGCTCGACGAGACATCCTCCTCCAATGGAACGGGATCTCTTCATTGCAACTTCCTCGTCAGTCAATTTGAAGGTAAATATCCTCAAATCCGTACTTGCAAGCACGTCTGAGGCTGAATCAATGGACGTGTCGAAGACAGCAGCCAGTATTTGAGAGAAGGAGGTAAGCGATGACCATTCGATGACCATTGACGACTTCTCAATGATGGATCTCTAGGGGAAATTTGATCACGCGTTTGCTTATATAATTGGTATAAAAAACGGTAAAACACCTGGGAGATACCCATGCCAGTATTTGAGAGAAGGAGGTAAGCGATGACCATTCGATGACCATTGAGACGACTTCTCAATGATGGATCTCCGGGGGAAATTTGATCACGCGTTTGCTTATATAATTAGTATAATTCCTTTTAGAAAAACGATAAAAAACCTGGGAGATACCCAGGTCCTAGGTCGACCTTGCTAACATACCCGGTTTTTACCATAGGGGGACGGAGGTGGTTTCCACGGGCCTACTGGTCAGGTCTCATGCATACACGTCGATAGTGGCACAAAAATCCTATGCACTATACGATGGTCGACTGCATATCCGGCCGTTGAAGTTATTGAAATTAATACCGAATAAAGACGTACCCTTTTTCAGTTTTCTTTCCCGTTTGGATCGTGCGACCCACAGTCCCCCACTTTCTGTGAAGAAAATCCTGAGTGTATTCAGGCGATTTACCAAATCGGGCGCGATTCTGCCATCCGGGATGGCAAGGAGCGTTCTAATTCCAGCTTGACTGTTGTTTCTGCGGCGATCAACTGTAGTGCAATGACATAAGTTCAGCCCTGCAAACTTAAGAAAACCCTAAACTCGCTTAACACAAATGAGCTTCTTCTGTCTGTCATTCCGCCTTTGGGTGAACGCATTGTGCAAGTTTGATGGCTTCTGGACTCGGGCCGCAGCTCTCCTTAGGAGTACCACTGTGTGGGACACTGAAAATTAATAGAAAATTGCTGGGCATTCGCCAATCGGCAAGCAAGGGACCCACAAAGTTCCATCCGTCAGTCGACATTTAAACACTTCGGTATCCATCAATTCGCCACCATTCCATTCCTTGCCTTTCCCTCCAATTCTTTCAGTACACTCTCCTCGTATGGCGCTAAACCCCATTGAAAACCTTCGCAACCTTCTCATTGAGCAAGAAAGGTGGCACGAACCATGGACGACAGGAACGATCAAGCTGTCTGATCCTGAGTTAACTCTGTTCTTCAAATGCAAAGATGGTTCTTCGCGGTAATGAAAAATGGTCGCTATCTATGTTTATACCTTAACCCTGAGTGTTGTAGACATATACAACTGGGCACTATGACAGAGTCTGACCTCGAAGCTCTGCTGGATGCCTGTCAGCCTGCATCTTTTGGCCGAGGATCAGACAACGTTTTTGATGAAACGTATAGGAAGGCGTGGAAGATGGATGCAGGGGTTTTCTCTTGGCTTTTCAATCCCGACTCTGGCCGTTTTGTCGCGGACCTCGCCCAAGGCTTCTGTCCATGGGATAGTCTGGATCGGGGGATTCGCGTTGAGCCATACAAGCTTAACGTATATGGTGAGTATCTCGTATAATTTGATAGTGTTACGACGTGGCTTAGAGCAACTCAGGGAAGGGCGGCTTTTTTAAGTCCCATAAAGATACGCCTCGAACGCTGGACATGTTTGGCTCCCTTGTGATTGTCCTACCAATGGAACATAAAGGGGGGAATCTTCTCCTTCACCACCGCGGACGAGAGCTGGACTTCTATGCGCCCACTTTCCTCAAAGGAGCCCCTCAGGCCACGGTCGCATACGTTGCTTTCTACAGCGACGTGGACCACGAAGTCCTCGAGGTCACCGCAGGTCATCGTGTTACAATCACTTTCAACCTCTTTTTCGATCCTGCTCGGGCATCCCCAGTATCTGATGCCCAGCATTTAAGGATCCCCGATAATCCTTTTACCGTTGCCCTTCGCCAGAACTTGTGTGACAAGACCTTTGTCAACTCCTATCAGTATCTTGGATTCGGCTTCGAGTATTCCTATCCGAAACGTGCTGATGAATACGATGGAAATCTCATTCCCTGCCTCAAGGGCCCAGACGCCTTCCTTTTCCGAGCCCTCACCGAGCTTGGAGCACGCCCTCAGCTGAGGTACCTCTATCGTTCGGAGTACGGATCGTGTGACTTCTGGGTTATGCTGACCTACCCTGTCGAGGGTCGTCGCACCAACGAAGCATCGTCTCAAACAGAGCTCGAATATCTGCTACAAAACCCCGACTCAAATATCGTTTGGGCTAACGGGAAGAGCGAAGATTCAACTGCATCTGGGGAAAGAGCTATCTATCGACGTCATCCTTGGTTTGTTGCTTATCTACATAACCCTGACTATTATAGGGCACGCACCCTCCCCGTCGAATGGGTCACACCACCGAACGACAACTTGGTAGGGCGGTCGAAGTGGGTTGAGCTCGGGAACGAACCCGCACTCGAGATCTTCTATTATGCTGTTTGTATCCTGATTGATGTCACACAACTGGACTTTGCGCCGCGCGCTTAGAACGTGGAACTCTCCCAGGTACCCGACTGTGTTTTCACCTATCGCACACCACTGCATTGAGTTTCGAGATATCCGTGTAATTGATGACTTGATGATTCATGTTATGTCTGTATGTGGAGTAGTAAAACAGTCACGGTAAGTTTAAGACTACATAAGAGAGGCAAGACGAGGGATGCATTTACGTGTATCTGCTGATAGGTTTTAGCATCAATCATTTAACAAGGACCTAAGTTATGCCACAAAGAATTCGAAGTGGCTTTTTGTCTGGACTTTTGGTCTTTCTGATGTTCGAAAGAGCCTCGAAGTTGGAGAGTGAATGTTTATGCCTAATTATATATACACATATATCGTACACAGTGGACTAGGACAAACTGAATCTGTTGACAACGACACGCTCACATCTGTAACTGGCATCGTTCCCAGACCTCATCGACATAATCAGCCATGATTCTCATTGTCTGTTTAGACGGGTGACTGTAAAACTGGGTTAGTCAAAAGCTTGGAGGGCACCCGGTCAACCCTAACGTACCCTGGAATCCAGTAGAAGTAGTGATTAGGATCATTACACATCCCGATTGTTGTACAGCCCAGCTCAGCTGTGCATTGAGTACATGAATCAGTGCTTGTATATCCGAATGCCTTGTACCCAGGATCAGGTCCGAGGACACCGTCCCAAATGTTTGCGAAATTAATGTAGGATATGTTCAATTTGACAGGGTCGCTAGTACCTTCCACTTGGACGCCAGTTTCGTGGAAATTGCTCAGACCTGCATAAATCGTCTGCTTGAAGGCTTCACCCGAAGGAGCAGTCGTGCCACGGCCATAGACATCAAGCACCATGAAATTGCGTGCATTTGTCGGTGGTGACGCCAGAATCTCGATTTGGTCCAGCAACGTTTGAGCGGCTTGCGGCATGTGATTGCCGTCAACTGTGGTGGTCCCATTAGTCAAATATTTCCCATAAGAACATTGGACTGACTTAAGGATGCGAGATAATCACTACGAATGGGGTCAATGGGAAGATCAGGAATTACGGAGATATCAAACGCACTTGATGCCGAAGAAGATGCTGTACAGGGTCGTGTTCGGGTTGAGGTTGTTGTTCTGTCCGAGGAATGTCTTCACTACATGTCAACAAAGGGATCATGCGGTTAGGACGGTATGAAGTATGGACTAAACCGTTTCTTACTTTGACCGAGAAAATCAACCTTTCGCGGATTACTGGGCCAAAGGGACAGATCGATGCATGCTCCAGATTGCTGATATCACAAACGAGCTCGTCAGACTCATACGTGAGGACAAGCAGGAAATAATTAATCTTACAGCGTAGTCCATTATGGTTGCTCCTACATCATTCGCAACTTGTTCGACCCAGGTTAGGCCATTGGTGGATCTTCCGCCGGCTAATGGGCTCGTTCCGACTAGGATGGGAGGATCTAGGGGGGACCCATCGGATTTCCCTCCATCTGTGTAGCTGTCCTGCAAACAATTGAGTTCGAAACCAACGAAGAATGTGAGTTGTAACTCACACCAAAAGAGACGATTGTTTTGATCGTCTTTCTATCGATCCCACCGTTGATATCCGCCGTATTTCCGGACAGCTGGCCGCATTGAGGAGAAACAGCCAGATGAATACCGTCGTTGTCATGAGGTGGGGGGAAGGGTTGCTGATCCCCGTTGCCTCGGCTCACTACAATATCGCCTGGGCCATGTCGCATATGATCCTCGAAATTCAAGTCAACCATAAAACGAGACAGTGTAATAACTGTCGCATAGATGTTTGCCAACATTGTTAGTCGCGCGGATGGTGTTGAAAGGGAGAAGCAAGGGATTGGGCGTCACTACCACGTCACTGCACGGTCAAAGAGTGTTCGTGTTAGTTTAGCTCAGGGTGAAGTTCGATTAAAGCGATAGTCCGGACGTTAGATGATCCAATTCGTGATGGAGTAGGCTGCAAGATGAAGCTGGGCTATATAGAGGAGGCCGACGTCGCATCGGCTCTGACGGCTTTCTCGGGACAACAAGGGTTGGATTAGCGCCCCACATGAACCGAGAACACTTCTAAATTCGTGATGCATGGCAATTGTCATGATCGCTGATCAAAACCGACAGTAAAGCACTTCGGCGGCGGCTCACTTCTTATTGCACTCAGAGGTGATCTTTATACTGATCCAGTTCTTTATGTGTTTATGTAGCATGTGTTACTTTGCAGGAAGAACTCACAAGGGGACCCATCAAAGGCTCCTGTAGCCATCGTGTAGCGTGATGGAAGTTGATGCTTGCTATCTTTGGTCTCCGCGAGAATATTAATAACTGTGATCCAACGCAGCCGTTATGGCCGCTCACCACGAGTCCACATGTGGAGCATTCCTTGAGTTGCTATTTCGGGGAGGAAGCTCGGTTTTAGACTGATATGTACGCCTCTCGCCACGAGGACTTGAAGCTAATTGACTGGCACTCAGCTCAGCGGGGCAGGTTCTCCTTGACTCGGACTTTGGTAGACGATGCCGAATTGAATGGTGTCGGCTAGTAGAATTGAGGGTGAATTTGGCTACACTGATAAAGGTGTACGTCCTGACGCGGGCTTACGGATCGGCCTACCGGAACGTGACAAACTACTCTGTTACTGGAAGTGATGATGTCACAATTTTTTTCACTGAGACGTTGTGATTGAAGCGACGACAATCACAATCACCATGGAGTCTTCTGAACCTACTCAAAACATGCAGCAGCCAGTGGTCTTCACCACGAAAACACCATATCCGCTTCCCACTCAAAAATTCATGATACCTACAACATGGAGAAGGTATCACCTCTCACAACTCGTCAACAAGGCGTTGTCTCTCTCCACCTCAATACCATTCGACTTTCTGGTTCGAGGGGAAATATTAAAGAGCAGCTTAGGAGAGTGGTGCTCGCGAAATGGCGTCGGAGAGGTGCGATCTATCTTTCTGAGCTTTCTTGGAGTGTTGTAACGCATCTCGAAAGTTTAGGAAGAGACGCTAGAGATCGAGTATATTCAGTCGGTAATGCCACCTCAGAAGATGTCTGACTTTCCGCATGAAGATTGGGTCTCTGCTGTTCTACCTGGCTTGCAAGGGTATGTGTCTCTCATACCATCATTTCCGTGTATCGGCTGAGGGATGTAGCGGATAGGTACCTCCTGACTGCTTCATACGACGGTTCCGTCCGAGCCTTTGACTATTCCAAAAACATGGCCGCCTCCGCGCAAGTACACCAGGCACCAGGCACCTGCTTATCTCTAATACCATCCACCACGAATGAGGACTCGACCTATATCATTGCATCATCGTCTCACGACCTCACCGCTGCCATATCTCGTCTCAACTTGCGAGTGGATGGTAACACTTCAGAAACCCGAGTGCTTACAACCCTTCATCTACACACGGCCCCCGTATCCTCTGTGTCGTCCAACTTGTCTGGAACCCACCTCCTCACTTCCTCATGGGACGGTTTGATCGGTCTCTGGACTACAGATATACCCTCGATGGACGAAGTACCTGAACCGGAAGGTGTTGGATGTGAACGAAAGAAGAGAAGAAAAGTTGCAGACGATTCAAGGCCCTACCGCAAAGCACCGGTCAACGTGCTCAAGTCGCATACAAATCGGGTCTCGAAGGTCGTCTTTGGCCAGGGTCCAAGTACCCCTGCAGCTTATAGTTGTGGTTTTGATTCGACAGTCAGAGTATGGGATACGGAAATCGGCGTTTCCACTCATACAATCGTACGACGTTTCGTTTTTCTTATATTTGAATTTCTCTGATGGTGGAGAAACTCCAGACTGCTGCTGAGAAACCTTTCCTTGATCTCGCAGTATCATTCGATGGTCGCCATGGATTAGCAGCGTCGACGGATCGCACGATGATGCTTTACGATCTTCGGTCTACCGAGTCGGCAGTGGCTACCTCCTCGAGCTCGTCCTTCCTTCATCCTGCTACCCCTTCCTGTGTTTCTCTCAGTGAAAATGGGAACCAGGTCGCCACGGGCGCCTATGATGGTATTGTTCGAATTTGGGATTTAAGGAGTAACAAAGGCGCAATGGCGAGTTTCAAAGCGTGGGATGGCGGACAGAAGATCTTGGACGTCGACTGGAAACACGGTGTTATTGGTGTCGCGGGCGAAGGAGGCGTCCAGGTCTGGAAAGTCGGAGAGTCCACAAATTAGATACCAGTGTTTACCCAGGAGTTCATCATGCCACCGAAAGTCACTCTTCAGTCAGTGAAGATGTGCTCAGTTTGTGGGCTTATAGGTATTCGTCCACAGGGCTACGATACAACCCCTCCCAAATTCCACGCTTGTTATCCACTGGAAGTGCGTGCGCTTCTGACAATGTTTTTGATGAATTCTCAAACGAATATATCACCCGAGTGGAGCAAATGCAATTCTAACCAGCGGTCGCGCTCACGTTCAGCCCCTAATCGGGTTGTTAAGCTCAAGCTAGCAGAGGATTGTTGCAAGGCGCTTTAATGACATTTGTCAGCCAGCATTCGACATTCAAGGTCGACAGCCGACATCCTCACGCCGTGATCCTCCAAAATGACCGTTCTTGGTCTCTCATTGACTAATGGACAGTTCTCCGCCGTGCCAAGCAATGTTGAACGGGTCATAAGGGCAGAAGTGACGTTGACCTGAAGATATTGACATCTGTCCCACCAAAATAATCGATTGGACATTGCGCGCTCATTGTCGATCAGGGGACCTCGCGCTGGGTTATATGCATTATGGCTTAATTTGTTAGAATCATTTGGACAACAGCGCCTTTCATCCCGTTTGAAGTCAATCTGTTGTGGTGAATATGGGCGCCAACATTATCTTGTCTGTCAGGATTGCCAATCTTTGACGGATTGTGAGATCAAAATATACGAACGTTAGAGGAAGCCTTCACGGATACTTAAGCACGGCCTTGGCCCGCCCTTTCTGCAAAATTTATCTCTCCGGTAGAGGTGTATGGTATGTCGCATTCTTTACTCTCGTCTTTTCCGCTTCTCACAAGAGATTCGAGCTATTAGCTATTTTTTTCTAGTCACTCATTATGCAAGCTTTTCAACCCGACCCACTCATCCCTCTCGCCGAAATTCGTATAAAAATCTTCCTAAAGCATGGTAAATTGTCATGACTCATGCCCGGCCTTGTCGCCTGCTCCAGGAAGATGAAGGTGTTCGTGGACCCCTCTGGATCTGGTCTAATCCCGACGTCGGCGCTCTTCATATTGTAGCAAACGTCTTTAGGATCATAATAGCTCTTCTCACTGCTCCAGCCTGGATGTGGCTTTCTCCTACTATTGGAGCAACACTTAAATACCCTCTACAAGCGATCGCCTGGGGACATGAGTGGTCTCAGATCCCCGAAGCTGTTCTACTTCCAGACAACAAGGGAAAGGTCGGCGAGTACGCCGTAGCTGGATGGGAGCCCCGGTGGCTATTGGAGGTCCAGTTCCAAGGAGTGGAGATAATAAAGAAAACACAAGTTCACTACGGACACGTGAAAAAGAGAATTCAGGACGCAGTATACTGCCATTGGCTATCCGATCAAAAGCGCCGACCAACTCCTAAAGGAATCCGGCGCCCATTTGGACCCGCAATCTAGTGTTCCACTTGGAAAACACAGCCTTTCAAATCGGAAAAGGCTTGCGCAGCGCATGCTATTTTGGACGAGTATGCTCGGGCTCGTACTACGATGCTGAAAGGAAAGACAGATGGGATTGAAT
>KQ962321.1:111458-124949 GCA_001563735.1 Leucoagaricus sp. SymC.cos | reverse complement strand
ACCCAAATGGAAAATTGCATGTTCTGAGATCAAATCTGCACTTATTGCCATAATACTTCACAGAGTGGTAGATTAAGGTCTGAAGTACATGAATATGTATCTCTTGAATAAACGGGCCATGAGAATGAAGTGTATGCCCAAGCGTAGAAGCGTATTTGGAGCGTGTCCATATGTTTGTCACGCTCAACCACGCTCATGTATTCACAGCTCTACGCTTGCTACTGGAGGTGGGCATTCCCACTAATTGGAGTTGTATTTGGTCTTGTTTGTTTTGATCTAATTCAAGGCTCCAGAATGGCGAGGCTGATATCAATGCGATTGATGAAGGGTGTGGCATTCAAACACCCTGGAATGTATCTTGGAATAGATTCACACAATTTGTTTGGAGGATTGTGAACTATTGTAAAAATGACCAATTTAGCAAGTAGATGAGCACCTTGTAATCATTACTTCCACATTTCCTCTGAACAAAATCTTCAATTTTGGTTAATATATCTATCCCCACAGAGAGAAGGGGGGGTCAATCAGTAGTTTACAGAGCAGGGGGGCTTTGATTAATCATTGTGGTCAGTGTGATGATGCATGTGACAGACATGTGACAATTTGCATTTAATTATTGATCAGCCACACAGCAAGACAATTTCAGGCTACTTGTAAGTAATGAAATCACTGCATATATAAGGAAAACTTAGCACATGTATTGTAAAGATGAGCAGTACAAAGAAACAATCAAATTTGCAGCAAATAGCATTCAAAAAAGCCCAAGCAGCATGCCATGGAGATAGAAGCAGTGACGAAGAGAATACTCCTCTAAGAAACTCGATTTCTACTGAAGCAACAACAACAAAGGCTCAGCAAAAGCTCCAAGAATGTACTACCCTGCTTCAAAATGCAAAACAGCAAATAAGTCATCTTCTGAGCAAGAATTCATCACTTTCTTCCTCAAAACATCAATTATGGAAGGAGGTTGCAGCATTGAAAAAGAAGTCAGAAAAGCATGAAGAGGAGATGCAGAAAATAGCTGCTACTGCAGATAATGAGATTGGGAGGCTACAGAATCAAGTTTTGACTCACTGTCTCCAAGTGAAGGAAGCAAGAAGCACTTTACAGACTGAAAAGAGGAAGAGGTTGAGGTTGATGAAGAAATAGCAGGTGCTATTACAGAAACCACATCAATATTCATACAGGAAGCTACTGGCCAAGAAAGGATTATATACAAATGAGATGCAAACAATTGCTTAGCTATTAGTGAAAAATAGATATACAAGGAAGAAGATTAGATTTCTAATGCAATAGGTTAGAAAAGTCTTTGGAGTCAATCTGAAGTGAAGAATGAGCCGCAGAACAGTGGGACAGGCAATTATGGAGGGCTATGTAGCCTCAAAGGTGCAGCTGGGCTATGAAATTTTGCAAGCCAAGGATTGGTTTTTGAAAAGTCCTATACATCAAAAAGATACTAAGTCAATCCTCCATAGAAATGATGCTCAGTGGAAATAGTACCTCATACAAGAGCATCAATTATGACTCCTGACATATTGCACTTCAAGCTTCCAACTATAACAAGGATGCCAATACAGAACTTATGACCAAGGTTTGAATAATTGGGGTTACATCTTCAGTAGATCAATCAAGCTTAGCATCAAGAGATTCATGGATTGAGAAGATAGCTGACATTGGTAATGCCTACTCACAGAGCTCTCTTGCACAATATTCAGAAGCAATATTCTTCATGGGTCACTTTGCATAAATACTCTGTAGCATGAATAGAGATCATGCTTCAAAAGAAAAGTAAATAGCTAAATACTTACAAGAATGGAAACATAACACCCAGCTCATAGAATGAGGTGAAAGGTTCCTTGAGCAGCTCAACCTCCAAGAACTTGTTGAGTGCCTCCATACTTCATGCCAGAAGAAGATCAATACAGTAGGAGGGATCAATGCATAGGAACAACTCACTATAGAGGAGAAAACATAATGTGAAGCAAACTTGGTATACAATCTGAAATAAGACCTAGGAGAGTGGAAATACAACCAGCTTACATCTAAAGAAAAGTGGGCAGTTGACCTATTCATTTGGACTGGATGCTGCATGTACAAGGACTAGAACAGCTTTGTAGGGAGTATCAGGGCCATAGCTGATATCTGGGAAAAAAATGGGCTTACCCCACCAGTACTTCTTGTAAACAAGCAAAATGCAGCTTTGCTGAAGTGGTTGACTGATCCTGTTAGCAGTGCACAACCATTAACAGAGGTTGAAATTGCTGCCATTACTGCCTCTACACAGGGTGGCCAGAAGATGGCTGCAATTGCTGGTACTCTATTTTGAAATAAGGACTCAAAGAAAGGACACAGTGACAGCTACACTTACTACTTTGCTCTCATTTGCAAGAATCAGGGAGTTATCTTCCATGGATTTCCAGACACTAGCAATATACGATTTGGTATCTACACCCTTGCAGCTGCAATGCTTCTAGTTCTATGATCTGAATTCATCAAGTTCCTGGAGATCATCAAGTATAAGAAGAACAAGATTGGGTTCACAAATATTGAATTTAACCTTTACAAAGCACTTCATGATGTCCTGACCCTCACCAAATTGGTGTGCTTTGTCCTATATGCTCAAGCAATCACACACCCCTATATACATGTAGTTCAAGGATCTGGAACAGAGTCAATCAATGTATTAGATCTTGGAGAGCTTCACCATTCATTATGTGCCTTTATCCAGAGGATCATTGATAATCCTACTTACTTGGTGATGGTACTCATTGATTATTAACTGGCAGCCTTCAATAGTAAGCTATGAGAAGACCCTGCAGCAATTCTTGCAGTGTTGCAGATCATCCCCATACTTCCTCACCTCCAAAAAGTTGTCATTGAGTTTTTTTGAGGATCACTGAAGACATGGAGTCAGTTTAGTGTGGAGTTTGCAAAAGATGGCTTAATTGATACACTTACTTCAGAAGAACACCAACAGGCATTTATGCCTTCAACCAATGACACAAATGAGGGTACTTTGGATGCCTTCTGCATACAGCTATAGCATATACCATCACTTACCCAGCACCAGTACAATGCCCAGGCCATCTTTCATTAGAACAACACACAAGCCTTCATGGATGCTATATTAAAGGAACTAGAAGACTATCAGTTTTTGAGGGTAGAGGCATGTCACATAGATAGTAGTAGGTTGAAGAAGAGATAATGTGAAGAGCTTGTTGCATTCAACCAGCATACAGCAGTGTTACAATGTGAGAAAGAACTTGACAAGCAAGTGTGAGAAGATCAGAACTGTCATTGGATTGCCAGTATTGCTTTGCTCACTAATGCCAGCAGGGTAGTTGATCTGAATGTCAAGGAACTCAATGACCAGCTTGACCTTCTTCAGGCTCTCAGCCTCCCCAAGCTCAAGATTCTATTAACTAAGACAGCAAGGGGAAAAAAACAAGACAAGTAGAAGCTGGTGAGGCTTGTACTCACCTATCTACACACCAATCTGGCAAGATTGGATATTGAGCAGATGCTATATGCTGTAAAGTGTAAGTTAATGGGTGTAAACTGCCAGCAGGATGTAGTTCTTGTCAAAAGATGGGATGAGATTGAGGCTGAAGAAACTGAAGAAGATCTGAATGAGCTATAAAGTGATATATTCTGATTTTTATTTCTTTTCACAACCTATTACTTCTGTATATGTTACTTTGACCCTCTAATATTTAATTGCACTATAATATCTGTATATTGTTATGTCAATGGCAGAATATAACTTTGAAGGAACCAATAGGCAGATTTCAACCTCTGATCTGCTTAGTCAGCAGACCAAATTGCTAGCCATGTTTGCCTACCTCTATTGCTATGCTTGAGAGCATAAAGCATATTTGGAGCATATCTATGTAATATTTATTATGCTCAACTATATTTATATATTTATAACTCTATACTTGCTACATCTGAGACCTTACTGTGAGTCTATCAACAAAGGTTGTGATAGTGTTACTTACAGTCCATGTCAAATACATGTGCTATGAAACTTTGTAGTGGTGTTGCAAATATTGAATAAGAAACAAAAGTGATAAAAGAAGAATATATGAGGGGATATCTTGTCCCAGTTAGCATTATAATCTATTATAATCTGCATTGAGGCAAGACTCTGCTTATCATAGATTGTAAATATGATACTTCTTGTTTATGTGTAATCAGATAATGACAATATTATATAAATTATGACTTTGGACCTACTAATATCTAAGCAGTATCCTTACTCTCATAATATTATCCTATATTTCAGGTCTGTTTAATTATTACAGATATATGACTGTGATTATAATGCATTATCTAGGTCCCAAAAATTTCATGATGTATACTCAAGTACACTTCAGACATACTTTGTCCATGCTTATTTATACTTGGCCACACTTGGTCACACTTAGCTACACTTGATATATATTTCAAATATGCTTGATATATGCTTCAAGTATGCTTTGTCCACACTTGGCCATACTTGGCCACACTTGAATATGCTTCACATGCACTTCAAGTATTCTTTGTCCATACTTGAACATACTTAGCTATACTTCAAGTATACTTTGTCTATACTTGTCTATGCTTGGCCACATTTAAACACACTTCATGTACACTTCAAATATGCTTTGTCCATACTTATCTATACTTGGCCATTGAATATACTTCATATATAGTTCAAATATGCTGATGTATGCTTGATGTATACTTGAGCATACTTTGGATATACTTGTACATACTATCATGATTTTTTTTGCAAACACCCAACTATACTTGTATATACTTGTATATACTTGATTACTCTTGAATATACTCAATTGCCCTCTATTGCACTTGATTGCACTCAAGTATGCTCAGTAATATGCTTGAAATCTCCTAAGTATGCTTACCTATGCTTAGACTTTCTCAAGTTCAGCCACTCTGACAAATCTCAAGATGTGATAGTGTCTTGGCTAACAATCACATTTTTAATTCATGCTTGAGTACACCTCTGTATATTCTTGAATCCCTAGAAAGCATCAGTACATTCATGCTCATCACACTTGGGTATGCTAGTGTATGCCCAAATATGTCCAAGATATACTTGATATATGCCTAATATACACTTGAAATACAGTTAATATATGCTTGTATTTGTATATATGCTCTGATACACTTGTATACTTCATTGTACACTCGAATCACTATGCTCTTAAATAAACTAGGTCAACCTATAAGTGGAGAAACCATGAACATGCAAGTGACTCATGATATAGCCAAAACCAGTCACCTGTATACTATTACATATACTAGTGTCACAACACTCCCACATACCAAAGGTGATAATAAAGCCATCACAAGATGTCACAAATTATCCTTTGATTATAGGCCCTGAGAAGAGATCACAATTTTTGTTAGCAAAGACAACCTCCAATCTCTATAAAATTCTGGATCTGTTATCTTCATGCAAGACCTCATAAGTTTCATAAAAAATTAGGCTCTGCACTTAAGAGGCTGAATGGGAATTTTGCTTTCACAATTTTGAGAAATTTTGAAAAACTCAAAAAATTGCTATTCTATAGCTCAAAAATGCTGGAGATAGCATTTTCTAGTTAAAAATGTGTCAATGTATCTATTCTGCACTGAACACACCAAAAGATTTGATAGCAATATAAGTGTTTGTCTTGGAAATCAGTAGTGTACAAGTGAGTGATAGTGTATATGTGACCAGTCTATTACTGTAGTATATATGTATTGAAAGTGCAACTTGAAGTATGAATAGTCAAGAATCAATTAATATATATCTAGTCCATCTCAAATTCAGATAAATGTGATATGACAGAACATTATAGTAGTTAACTGCATTATATAATAATAATTCAGGTAAGTAATGTTGATTAGAGGACATTGACAGATAAGAACAAATATAGTAATATTTGGCTGTGACAAGACACTTCTGGATGCAAATTATACTATTAATTGTAAATGTTTGATCATATTATATATCAGATTATGTGATATGTTACACATGAGAGAGACTCTAACTACTTGATCACATCAATCTAATGTCAATGTTAACTAATGTCCTTCTCACCAACTGTACTAGAGAACACAATTGAATACAAGACCTATCAGTGAAGCTAATATATATACCACACAGTATGTCTAATTCATCCTACATCAATATTCCTCTCCTTGCACATCTGATAAGCAAGATTTTTACATAGGAAACAAAAAGAGAATAGATAATATGAGTATGTCCTCCTTTTGTTCCCTGTATAAAAACCTTGCTCATCAGGTTATGGGCCCTATCATCAAATTGTCTTCTGAAACTTTACAGTTTCTGAAGCTTAATGGTACAAACTATTATATATGGGCTAATAATATGAAGGCCACTCTTTAGGCCAAATCTCTCAGGGGAATTGTCTCTGGCTGTGAATGATGTTCTCTCCAACCCTCTTGCCAATTTCCTAAACTCATTGCTGTACAAGCTGCCAAAATCACTAAAACCTTTTCTACTAGTAAAGAAAAGGAGGAAACTTCTACAGCAGCCCTCTATACTAGTCCTAGCATCCCTGAGGTTCTTCAGTTGAATGACTACAGGAATTAGAAGTCAGCTATTGACTGTTATGAGAGATAGTTAAACTAAGATGATGCTGCTATGGGTCTAATGTGAAACACCATTGAATATACACAGCATGAGTCTGTTGTTGACTCTGAACATGCTGGTAATATGTGAGACTGTCTCTACTTGAACTTCTTTGATCAGTGAAAAGGTATCAATATTTATTATCATTATCAGCAGTTATATATATGAAAATGGGATAGAACTTCACCTGTGTCCAACCACATCACCTTCTACCTCAATATTCATCACCAATTTATTGAAGCCAGCCATTGTGTTGATGATACCACCATTATCAATGCTCTCCTTCTTTTGCTCCCTCACACTCCTATATAGGATGTTGTCAAGCAACATTTGTTATACAAAGGTGATGAACTTACTCTTGATCATGTCACAACAGAACTCTCCTCTGTTCATAATCAAATTACTCAGAAGGCTCTTGCTGATGGTGTTGACAAGAAGATGGGGAAAAATTCTCCCACTTGTTAGGCTTTTTAGAAGTAGAGAGAGGATTGGTGAGATTATACTGAGGCAAAATTGAAGAAAGAAAAATTGAACATTGTCCACTAGTAGATTCAGTGGGTAAAAACTCAACTTTAGAGTTGGATTCATGTATGACTTCATCTATGAGCTAATCAATTTTATCAGGAGATAATTTAGGAAGATTGATGGATGCAAGTTCACTTGGGGAGTTCTGGAGCAACTCTAACTGGGCACAAGATCTGGACACAAGGAAATTTGTAGGTGACTTTGTATTTAATATCACAGGAGGATCTATTTCTTGGACATCTAAGAAATAAAGTGTTATTGTCACATTATCTATTGAAGCTGAATATATCACATCCACCAATGCCACTAAAGAAGCCATATGGCTCCATACCCTCCTCAAGGAACTTGATTTCCCACAAACTGAAGCCACAACTATTCACACTGATAATCAAGATTGCATTGCACTCACTGGAAATCTAGTCTCTCACTTCTATGCTAAGCACATTGACATTTGACACCATTTCATTCACAAATATATTGAATGAGGGGACATCAAATTGTGCTATGTCTCTATGAAGACTATGCTAGTAGATGTATTTATGAAAGCTTTACCTTGTAAAGCCTTTGTGAACTTTTGCGAATGCCTAGGAATACTCCCATGTATCTCATCAAGTAGATGTTACAACTCTGGGTAGATTCACTCTGGATAGCTCCATGGACTGAGGTAGATGTTTTCTTTTACCTGGTATTACTCTGTGCTATCTATTCTCATTCACTCTGTATTATCTTGTGTTGGTAGTATAAGTATCATAGGTAGAGCGCTATATTCTTTATGCTTTACCAATTGTACTTTTTCCTTGATTGCTCTCAAGACTTTGCCAAAATTGCAACCTGAGTTAGCTTTCAAGGTCATAACATTTAGTAAAGTGTCACCAACTCACCTTGCCAAATGGAACAAAGGCACAAATGACATTAGTTCTATGGAGAGGATGATCCTGCCAGAAGGAAATGACAATGAGCACTAGTAGCAAGTATAGCTGAACAGTTGGCAGATGAAGAATACATTCAGCAGTTATTACAAGAGAAACAAGACAATGAGACACCAGAAGAATCATTAGGAACAGACAAAGAAGAACCCAAGTTGAGACATGAAGAAGCAGAAGGAGAATCTGCTCAAACATTAGAATATCTGTCAGTAGTGTTAGGATTGCTCAGCATTAGTCAACAATCATCAGCAGAAGAATCAGACACAGAAGAATCAAGTAGCTCAGATATGTCCCAAGAACATGAAGGAATGGACACACAACAACTCCAAGCATCTGCTATGCAGGTGATACAGACACAAACCAAGTCATTTGTATTTGAACCAGGGTACTTCAATGGAACAAGATCAAAATGGGAGGATTGGTGGAGAAGCATAATGTTCTACATTATAGGGAATGACATCAATGACAACTGACACTGAGTCACAGTGGTACTCACCAGAATGAAAAGTGGAATGGCAGGCTCATATGCCTCAGTTACAATGAAGAACATGTTGAAGGACAATTGGTGGAGAATGTTTAATTGGGAAAATTGGACCAAAGAGCTAGAGAATCAGTTCTCAGGTGAAATGGGACAAGGAGAGGCAGAATGGAGAATTGAGAAATTTAAACAAGGAAAAATGCATATTCAGAACTTCCTAATTGAATTTGAAGTCCTCAAAAGAAAAGCCAAAGCAGACAATGGCCATGCTCTTTTCTTATTGAAGAAGCATGTCTACCCTGATATTATCAAAACAATCATGGGATACCCCTCTGACTACCAACCCACCAGTTATACCAAATGGATGAGCTCAATCAGCACTGTAGGAAAAGGATATGAATCTGTAGAACTAATGTGGCAATACACCACAGAAAGTGGTATCATCTATGGCAAATGAGGGCAACCAATGGAAATTGGGTATATGATATCCTAATATCCAAGCAAAGAAAACTCTAAGTGCTACAATTGCAGAAAATTTGGCCACATTGCAAAAAACTACACAGAACCAAAGAACACACATGCTCTAGCTAACAAACTCCAATGCTACAATTATGGCAAATTTGGCCATATCTCCAAGTACTGTAGGGCCCCATAATGAAACAAGCCAAGCTTTAGAATTATGATGAAGATACCAGAAGAAGAGAGGAAAGCACATGAGGAGGGTTTTGTAGAAGGCTCAAAGCAAGACATGTAAACTTTTGAGCCTATAACCATAGAGTTTCTGTCTCATGTTCTCCACAATACATTATTCCCCAACAATAAAACTCTCAGCACAAACTTCTCACCACACCCACAGTAAACCAACAAACCATGGTCAAAGCCCTCATTGACTCAGGATGCACTCATACATGCATATCAGAAGACAAAGTTAAGGAACTAGGAATACTAGCAAAACTAGTCAATACCCCTTTCAAAGTTTTCAATACAGACAGAACTCCAAGTGGCCATAAACCCATCATGCACTATGCTGATATCATGCTCAACACCCATGGCCACCAGGAACAGGTCAAAGCAGTGATCATGATATGGGAGTCTACAGACATGTTTCTAGGATATGATTGGTTAACTTACCACAATTCTGAAATTGATTGGAAAAATAGTATTGTCAAGTTTACAAGGTGCCTGCCCAGCTGTAATATTCCCCATTGTGACATATGCATCAAACCCCACATCCAAAAACTTCAAATCCAAGAGTTAGAGGAGAAAGAAGAAAAGCAACCAGATCCAACTATGACAGTGGACTTACCAGCCTACATGAAAAAATATACTCACTTGTTCAATAAAACTAATTTTGACAGACTCCCTGATTGCACACAATGGGACCATGAGATCAAGTTAACAGATGGGGCACTATCAGAACTTTGGGCCAAAATATATCCTATGATATTGAAGGAAGAGAAGGAACTCAATGCATTCATTGACAAAAACCTGAAGTTGGGAAGGATCTATATCTCAAAATCACAATATACTGCTCTGTGTTTCTTTATCCCCAAAAAGGATGGTTCCAAACAATTGGTACAAGACTACTGGAAAATTAATCAGTATATAGTCAAAGACAAAATGCCCATCCTGCTCATCAGTAAAGTTGTAGATCAACTCAAAGATGCCAAAGTGTTTAACAAATTCAACATTATTTGGGGTTACAACAATGTCCATATTAAGGAGGGAGATAAATGGAAGATTGCATTCCTGACCAATTGCAGACTATTCAAACCCACAGTCATATTCTTTGGCCTGTGCAACTCTTCTGCCACTTTCTCTTGCATGATGACCACCATTTTCCGAGAAATAATCCATGATAGCTCATTGACAAACTATATGGATGACTTTGTTATTTCTGTCTGATCAGAGAAGGAACTCCAGAAAAGAATATTATAGTTCCTAGAAATTGTGGCCAAACATAACTTGTATTTCAAACATTCCAAGTGTGAGTTTGGGATGTCAAAAGTATTGATTTTGGGAGTTGAAGTGGGAAATGGAAAGATCAAAATAGAACAGCAAAAGATCAAAGCCATAAGGAATTGGAATGCTTCCTCTAACATCAAAGGAGTGGAAAGCTTCCTAGGCTTCATAAACTTCTACAGAAGATTCATAGAAGGATTGAGCAACATTGCAGGACCACTCAATGCTCTCAAAGGCAAAACAGACTGGAAATGGGGACCCAACAAATAAAAGTTATTTGACACTCTGAAATAATGCATTACCAAAGAACCTGTACTAACCCTCCCTTAACCTGATGGTAAATTCTGAGTAGAAACTGATATATCAGGATATGCCATAGATGTTATTCTATCTCAAGAACAAGACAATAAATGGCATCTGATAGCATTTATGTCATGTACCATAAGCCTAGCAGAACAAAACTATAAAATCTACAATAAAGAACTCCTTGCCATCATGGAAGCACTACAGGTCTAGTAACAGTATCTCTTAGATGCATGAGAAACATTTGAAGTATGGACCAATCACAAGAACCTGAAATACTTCAGAGAGCTGCAGAAACTCAATAGTAGACAGATATAATAGTACTTCAAACAGCAAGACTATGACTTCTTTTTTTTTTTTTTTTTTTTTAACTCAAAAATTTATAACGGGGTGCATGAAAGAAGTCTGTGCTTTTTTTTGCCCAGGCCATAGCCCAGGATACTGTACAGGGGGAGGGCCAGAAATAACTAAATAAGGTACAATATAGCCAAAGTCCAAATCATCCATCATGACCAGCAACTATCTAATGCCCCCCTCAAAACAGGGGCCTTGTCAATATTTCAATTCTGCTGGATATGGCCAAGCAAGCACCTGCCCATATGCTCAACTGCCAGCATCTTCTGAGAGATAATCTGAAATGCCAACTGCCTTGGCAGTGACACTAGGAGGGGATAATAAGATGTGACACTGTAACCTTCACACAATGCACAGTATGTAGGCATGGGGCTCCTGCAGGGATCAGGCCCTAGGGAAGACAGCACAGAGGGATTACCCCTACAAGAACCTGGGATGTTGGCAGCTAGCCATAAGGACTAGCATACCAGGAAAGAGGGAGGGATGGAGAAGTGAACTCAACTTAATGCCCTATAAAGAAGAAGACCCCAGTAATAGGTGGCACCAGAGCCAAGAGAGGCCAGTGGGAAACCAGCCTAGAAAGAAGAAAGATGAGTTAAGCACAAACAAGTGCCTGACCAAAATAGCAGCTGCTTACTCAGCAAAACCATGGGTTTGGAAACTGGGGGGCCATGAGGGTGACTAGGAGAATGCATGGCCTGAGTGCAACACAGGTGCACCCAAGCTAGTAGAGAGGCCCAAACCAACTGCCAAAGCAGAAGGAGCCAAAAGGCTAGGCCAAAAGAGAGGGGATGCCAACCCAGACAGGGCCCAAGAAGGCATGGAAGGAGGTAGAGGAGTACAGCCAAAGCACACTCAACTCAACACCAAAAGAGCAGGTGGATATCACAGGTGTTCTAGCTGTGAGTATAAAGAATAGACACTGTGAACCCTAAAATGGCAAGGATAGCAGACTGTGAGTGACCCTAGGAGGGCGGCAAGACTGCAAGAAAAGAGACACCCCAGAGCAAAGGTGGTAGTGTGTGGGAAAGAAGGGTTGCAAGACTATGACTTCATTATCTGACATATACTAGGTAAGACCAGTATGAAAGCCAACATTCTCTCTTGCCATGACAGGTCTGAATGGCAGGAAAAGGACAAGGAAGTCACACTTCTAAAAGACTTTGTAAGAAGAATGAATGCCAAGGAGGTGACTACCATTCCCATCATTCTCCTTCAAGAAACATGTTTCAAGGTTATCATTGGCATAGACATCCAGCAACAAATCCAAAACTGCAAAACCTGAGAAACTGAGGTAACTAGGGGACTCAAAGATCCCTCCAAGGGATTTAGTAAAAGTGATGGATTAGTCTAATACCAAGAGAGAATCTATATTCTACTGGGAGATGACCTATGATCTCAAATCATACAGGAATTCCACAACACACTAGATGCAGGACATCCAGGCCAGTACTGAATATTAGAAGTCCTGACAAGAGACTTCTGGTGGCCTGGTATGTGATGAGATGTGAAGAAGTTCATAGGAGGATGTGACATTTGCCAAAGAATCCAGATCTATCAGGAATAAAAAGTAGTACCATTACATCTCCTACCTATTCCAACACACCTATGGGAGGAGATCTCAGTGGATCTCATTGGGCCCTTACTATCTTCTGATGGGCATGATGCTATTCTGGTCATCATGGATTGTTTCACCAAAATGATACATGTTATACCCACTTCCACATCATTAACTGTGGGACAACTTGCCATTCTATATCAGGATCAAATCTGGAAGCTGCATGGGTTACCAAAAAAGATCATTAGTAATCAAGAACTACAGTTTACATCAAAGTTTATAGAGGGTTTATGTAAAGCACTCAGAATCACATGGGCTCTATCAACTGGTTACCATCCCCAAACAGATGAACAGACAGAACAGATCAATCAAGAAGTCAAGAACTTTCTATAGAAATATGTGAGCTATAAATAGACTGATTAGGTGTTATAGCTTGTGGCAGCAGAATTCTACTACAATGACAAGCAACACTCAGCAATACACCACTCTCCATTTTACCTGAACTATGGGAGACACCCATGAAAAGGGATCATTATGGTATCATCACTAGCACTGGCAGTAGAGGAGTTTGTTGCTAATTTGACCAAAGCATGAGAGATTGCAATAAGTAGTATGGAACAAAACCAGAAGAGCATGGTGATCATATATGACAGGAAGTGAAAGGATGCCTGACACTACCAAGTAGAAGATAGTGTATAATTGGAAGCATCCAACATCATGTCTTTTTTTTTTTTTTTTT
>KQ962321.1:84256-100560 GCA_001563735.1 Leucoagaricus sp. SymC.cos | reverse complement strand
TTCATGAGCTTATGTAATCTGGTTGCTGAGTTATAAGTCCATTTGTTCAAGATGTCCAAACATTGGGACAGTACTTTGAGCCACTGTATATCCTTTTTTTGATTTTTTGTCAATGAAATTTTCATCATGTGGTGACAGATGAGGCAATCACCTCAGAAATTGTCCAGTATGTACATCTGTCCCTGACAAGTGATAGCTCTTGTTAGAAAGGGGGAACAGGACCCCCAAAAACCCCTATAAAGGTCAGATCCCCTCCCAGAAAAACCCATGTCTGGATTTGGGTCTTGGGTGGTCCCAAATTTGTCCAGATTTTCCTCTGACCTCAAGCAGTTTTAGTCAAATTTGTCCAGATTTTGGGATCCAACCTCTCAAAAATTGAAAAGAAATTGCAAAAAGTCACAAAAAATCCATGGGCTGCCTACTCTAGCTGTAACACTGTAATACTACAAGACAACAAATATATGTCCTAGATGTCCTCAGTTACTACTTCCTTCTGCCCTAGTTCTTCAATAACTATCTGGACTTGATCTATGATATTCTAGAGAGACCAAAAAAGCTCTTGGTCCTGCAAATGGAGTGAGAATTCTTTGTTTCCATTCAATATAGGCTCTGACAGCAAGAGTGTGAGGAAAAACTGGGGTGCAAGTAGGCTAAACTCAGAAACATTCAAAATAGCTGTTGCTTAAGTAACTGATATGAATTGCCATCCAAAGCTGTGCTTGAAAAGTTGGACAGCAATATTTGTCAGGCCAGAAATGTTGCAAGCAGTTTGATGTTCTATAACAAGGCCATGTGAAGATCTCCTGCCTGCCTTCTTCACATAAAAGAACAACACTGAGCATACAATCTTGGCAGATTTCTTGGCATTGTACTGAGTAATACTCACTCTTACCAATGTGTATGCTGGAAACTGTTGAAATGAGCAGCAGGGATTTAGAGTGATAAAATAATACTACAAGGTATTATAAGTAATGATATTCTGTCCATATAGTAAAGTATTCTCATCTCAGTATTATAGAATGAGACTGAGGTAGACAAAAAACTATGTGAGGATAAAAGAGAGACTTATATAATATGTAAGATAAAAAAGAAATAAGTCCAAGAGAATATATACACAAGAGAAACCCATCTATGGAGTTTAGAATCCTAGATTATTCTCTAAACCTTGTTCAATTTGAGATTCCAACAATCTACATTTGTTGTTCTAAACTGTGGCCATATATTAGAATATCTTAAATCAAATCAGATATTGTACAAATTGATTAACAAGATAAGATTTCTGGAGGCTCTTAGCAATATTGCTACAGCACTTAACTTCTGGGATGATAAGCTCTGGGCTGTTGAGGACAACAAGGCCTATATTATCTTTAAGCTTGCCTTCTTTGTGAAGGGCTTCATTTCTAAGAGGTAGTATGAGCTGCTCTTGTTGGAATGCAAATGAGTGCTGAGATGTACCAGTCTGCATTTCAGATCTCTGTTTTTTGTTATTGTCATGTGAAACCTTCCTATATTCTGCTTTTATGTAAATTACTATTGTTCTACTACAATATGCTACTGATTTTTATTATTATAACATATTTACAGATAATATATATATATTATATATGCAATATATTGGCACTTCAGCTCTTGTATTAAGAGGCTGAAGTGAGTCCTTCTCTCATCTTTAGTTATCTATAAACTAATTCTTTTATTCAGTATATATTGTTGTTATTCTTACAAGTATTTTATACTAGCTCTTGTGTTAAGAGGCTGAATATATATTATTGTTATTCTTACAGGTTATGGGCCCTGCCCCATTGCATTAAGTGCTGATATACTGATATACCTGTAAAACTATGATGTCTGCTCTAAACAATGTACTATCTGCCTTGGTCCCAAAGTTGGATATATTTGGAGAAAATTGGGCAAATTTCTCATTATATTTCTAGACAGTTGTTCAGGGAAAGGGACTGTGGGGCCACTTTGATGGTAGTATTCTATGTCCAAAGTTGATGCTCCCAGAGCTCAAACTTGCTAGATTGTCATCTCCTACTACTTCTTCTACTTCTGCTGCCCTTAGCACCAGATCTATAACTATATCTTCTACTACCCCACCTGCTCCTGTTCCTGATCTCTCTCCTACTTCTACCATTCCTATCTCTACTACATCTACCAGGCCTACTACTCTGATTACATCATCTGCTCTCATCCTAGCCCTTATACCTGCCTCCATTCCACCTCCTAGCTTGATCATCACTAAGGAGATGATTGACATTTGGGATAGAGATGAGAACATCACTCATTCTCTACTTGCCCAACATCTTTCTGACTCCATGCTGATCACAGTATCTGTATATCAATCAGTCAAGACTATGTAAGAGACAATTATAAGGGAATTTACTTACAAGAGTGCTTTTACTCAAGCATGTCTTTGTCAGAAGTTTATGTCTATGTAATGCTCTGATAAAAGTGATGTTTAGCTATTTCTAAATAAGCTCTGATCTTGTCAAGCTGAATTGACTGCTATAGGGGTAATAGTCAATGACAATGATTACAGGAGTACTATAATACAATCCCTGCCTTGCTGGTTGTCTACCTATGCCTCAAATCAACTCTCAGCTACTGTACTTTATCTATCTCTCCAATATACTATAGAGCCTGATATCCTACTAATTTTGATTAGTGATGAGTGGCATCAGACATGCCCTGACCAATCTAGGGCCTATGCTAAGCCTGAAGATGATGATGTGTTAATGCTACAGAGTAGTAATAGTGCTAAGCCAAAATAGAAAGGAAAAGAGAAGAAAAAGGGACTGTGCTGGAATTGTAGTGGTGACCACTGGAAGAGAGTGTGTACTCTTCCACCTAGAAAGGAGAAAAAAGAGGGGGAGAGGAGTGGAAATATACCTAGGCTAGCCCTAAGTGCAAATGTAGTGATTAATAATAACAATTATATTTGTTTCTTCATAGTAGAGGAGCTTTCTGATAACAACTCAAGTTGGTCTGAACCTGAGTGTAAGGGGGAATCTATGAGAAAGTCAGAGGACTGGTCTGATGGAGAATTCTTGGAGGTCACCAATGAAGTCTCAAATATTATTATCAAACTGATTTCTTCAACGTGAATTGAAATTTTCAATTCTGGAGCAACTACTCACATCACTTCCTATCATGACCACTTCTCTAATTTTGAATCCATCACTCCTTGACCTCTTCATGCTGTGACTAAACAAGTATTCAGTGTCATTGAAAAGGGTGAAATAATTTTGGACTTACCAAATAGCACCACTTTGTCTCAACTCCACCTGAGTAAAGTCTTCTATTCTCCTGAGACAGGTTATACTCTCATATCTATTAGTTGTCTTGATGATGCTGGCTTCTCTACCACTCTTACAAATGGAAAATGCATTATTTGAGATGCTAGTGGTGCTCAAGTTGCTGAGATCCCAAAGAATAGGAAGGGCCTGTATAAGGTTTTTAGAGAAGAAGAGAAGGTAAATGCAGTAACTGAACTACTTACCTTAGATATGTTATGTCACTGTCTAGGTCACATTGTACTAGCAGCAGCTCAAAAGCTTGTTTGTGATAGTCTGATCACAGGACTGAAGCTCAAGAAGGGTGGTGACACAGATTTCTTTTGTGAGTCATATACCTATAGGAAGACAACTTGGCTGCCCATCTTAAAGGAATGAGAGAGAGAGAGAGCTTCATTGTTTGGTGCTGAAATCCACTCTGATGTATGGGGACCTGTGTATGTGGAGACTAAATAAGGGAAATGTTACTATGTGACTTTCATTGATGATTTTTTGAGGTAGATTCATATTGATTTCATCATAAATAAATCAGACATCTTTGAATCTTACAAGAATTTTGACACTTGGTGTGAGACCCAGTTTGACATTTGTATCAAGGCCCTCCATTCAGATTTTTTTTTTTTTTTTTTTTAAACTCAGAAATTTATATAGTGGTGCATGATAGCAGTCCGCTCCTGGGTTATAGATGCCTGGAACTATGATAAATATATGTAACAAGTGATACTACATACTACAAGGCCATAGCTGATCCCACAGATATCTGTACTCACTTGAGTCCAATTTCCCTGCCCTCCAGCCATGAGCTGAACGACGAGTACTTGATCTCATAACTGTGATCAGAAGGCACTCAACATGTCCACTGACATCAGAAGGCTGCCCTATCCTGATGCTTGTCCTCCTGCCTCTTGGAAGTCACACCTGAAGCAGCCATCCACCTCTGCCAGTCCCGATTAGCCCTATGAGCCAACCAGTCCCAGTTGAAATAGTGCTGCCAGTACAGGCACTTTTGGTCACTCATGCTGTGATCCCCTCCACAGTTCACACAGTGAGCAGTGTGAGAACATAGGGCTCCCTCCATGGTTGCTGGCACAGAAGGGTTGGCTGAGGGATTGTCCTGACAACAACCAGCAAGAAGGTGATGATTGGCCTCAGCATGAGGACCAGAGCATTGTAGACACTGAGGGGCCTGTGAATGGCAGGAATGAGTAGAGTGTCCCCAGCACCAGCAACGCTGGCATACAGGGACTCCAGCATGAGACTGGGCCACCCACACAGGGCAGAAGGCTGGACTAAACTGGAAGGAGGAATTAATCAGGTGCTTAGCTAAAGCACCTGACTGAGAATCAATGATGTCGAACCAGACAGTGGCTGAGTCTGAATGTGTGGAGTTGCACATAATGTGAGGAGCATTGGTGAGAGTGAAGGAAGGGGCCATATGTGACTTGGCCATAATGCCTTTCACGTATTCTGAGTCCATGGGATCAGTGGTACCTGGTCAGAAGTAGAGAACATCAACAATCTTAAGATAAGACTGTGACATGGGAAGAGAAGCAGAAACCTGGTGACCCAGGTGTTTGTGAATGGCAGAGGTGACCAACTGAATCTCCTCAGTGGTCACTATATGGGAGGTGAGGAGGGAGACCCCCCCATAAGTGGAAGTGCAAGAGTCTACCCGAAGGTCGACCTTAGTGAGAGAGTGGTTAGCAATGCCAACTAAGGACAGGAAGACTGAGACAGAAACAACTGCCTCAGACTTGACAAGAATTTGATGCTGGGAGGGTCCAGCAATAGTTGACTTAATCTTCCTCTGAGAAGGGAGAGGGGGAACAGAGGCCCAGTGCATCACAATGATGCAATCAGACAGGAGATCTGGAACTATCTTGACCAGATTGACTAAGGCAGTGATGTCACAAACACTGTCAGCATATGACCTTTTGGGGGCTGGGGCTGAAGTAGGGGCAGGGCACTTCAGAGACCTAGGTGGCCTGAGAGGGGGAACTTGAGGGCAGGGAGCCAAGGGATGGACAGTGGCCTTGGAAGGAGGTGCATGTGTGGAAGGAGGGGGGGGAGGAGGTGCTAGATCAGCTGACTCAGCTGACCTACAGATCTGGGGGCCTGGAGGTGGCTGGGGGATGAGTGCTGCAAGCATTCCCTTAAGATCAGGGGGAGTGCCCAGTGGAGCAGTATGAGGGGGGAAGGGCAACTTGTGCTACCCCTTAGAGACAAAGCCTGTCACAAATGATCCAAGCTTGAGGGCAATCCATGCCTTGTCATCTTCAACAGCCCAGGGTTAGTCACCCTAGGAGTTAAGCATCTTGGTGATATCATTGAGAGCTCCCAGAACATTACAGGAGTTGTCAGCAGAAGGGATGTCCTTGCTAGGGGGAACACTAGAACTCAGGCCAGGACAAGACTGCAGGCGAGGAGCAGGGGTAGGAGTGAAAACCAGCCCTGGCTCAGTGCCAGTGGGAACCTTGTATAATGCAGGGGTGAGAGTACCCTCTGGAGTGTGGATGGGCACATGGGGGGCAACCTGCAGTGCATGAGAAGTAAGACCTGCCTGAGAGTCCTTTCAGCAAGCATACTTTCCAGGCTTAGGCATAGAAGGTATGGGGGATTCAGGCTCAGAATGAGTAGGCATAGAAGGGGAGGACATGCGAGTGTCACTGGCCCCAGTGGTTGCAATCTCTTTATCAAAACCAGTGTCTCCAGCCTATGAGAGATGTGAAAAGCCAGCCTGACTACTACTGGGATCATCAGACATAGCATACTAAATGTATTTCAAAATGTGAATAAATTGATGATGATGGTACATGAGAAAGAAGGGCCTGCCTTCTATTCAGATCATGGTGGTAAATATACTATGGCCAAATTTCAGTTTTATCTCAAATCACAAGGAACAGAAATAAAACTTACTATTTATGATACTCTCTAATATAACAGCATTGCTGAGCATCAAAATTGCACTATCATTGAGTGTGTACATGCCCAGCTCCATGCTAGCCATCTCCCAAAATTACTGTGGGCAGAGGCTGTTGCCCATGTCATGTAGTTAATGAACAGAACTAGCACTAAGGCTGTAAATGGGAAAACCCCTTTTGAGATGTTATATGGATGGAAGCTAGACCTATAAGCAATAAGAGAGTGGGGAGAGGATGTTTGGGTATACCAGGGAGGTGATAACAAGCTGGGTGGATGAGCAAAGAAGAGATGTTGGATAGAATATGACATTGAGAGCAATAGCTCTTGTATATATTTTCCAGATACTGGTACTATAAAGATTAAAAGAAACTTCTGTTTCATTAATAATAATCATCTTGGGCTTGAGGGGGAGTATGTACCAAGCAGCAAGCCTCAAAACTATGTACCATATGCCATTGATCCTGTCGAGTCTCCTCTAGTAATAGAGATCCTCAAATTTTGACTACTTTACCCCTTTCTACTACAGACAATGTCATCACTGACAGTAACCCAGTTGAAAACAATGTCAAAGATGATATTGGGACATCCCCAGACATCACCAATCCTCCTGCATCACCCAAACAATCCCAGTATATTCAAAACTCTAGTTCAAAGACCTATAATATTCTTGAAGGCTATGCTATTACTCTTGTAGAGGAGCTTGATTGGGCTGAGGTCCATGTTCTAGTCACTAATATTAAGGAGACTGAAGGTTTGGAGCCTGGGAGCTTGAAGAAAGCAATAGTGAGAGTGGACTGAAAGTTGTGAAAGAAGGCAATAAAAGAGAAACTTACAATGTTGCATAACTCAGGTATATGGGAACTTATTGATCCACCAATTGGAGTCAATGTCATTAGATCAAAATGGATCTTCAGAGCAAAAAGGATGCTGCTGGCAATGTGATATACTATAAGGCACAGCTTATAGCACAGAGCTTTTCTCAAGTTCAAAGTGTTGACTACTTTGATATCTTTGTCCCTGTTGCTAGACTTGCATCCATTCATACTGTGCTTGCTATTGCTGCTGCCTGTGACTTAGAGGTCCATCAGATCAACATCAAGGGTACTTTCCTAAGTAAGAAATTTTTGAATGATGAGATCATCTATATGCAGCAACTTTCTGACTTTATCTCTTCCTCTCATCCTCATCATGTATGCCTTCTCAAGAAGACACTCTATGGCCTCAAGCAGTCAGAAAGATGCTGGTACCAATGTCTTTGTGAAATTCTAGTTGATTTTCTAGAATTTTTGTAATATGAAGTGGACCAGAGTGTCTTTTTTAAGATTGTCTCCTCTGACCTTGTCATCATCCTTGTACATGTCAATGACTGCACAATCATTGCTTCCACACTCACTATGGTGAATTGGGTAAAGAGAAGAGTGGGAAAGTATGTGGAGATAACAAATCTGGAAGAGATCTATTAGTTATTGGGTATTAAGGTGAGAAAGAACATTTCTTCTTTCTCCTACACTATTATTATCCTAGAATCTTGGTCATGTTCTAGTAGTCACTATGTCTGAGGATACATCTCAGTTTATACACAATCTGAAGAATTATCCTTGAAATAAGGACATTGAAGAGTCTGAGGCTGAAATATTGAGCTTAATTCTATCTCAGAGGGATGATGCTAAAATAGCAGGCCTCTCTACTTCTCACACTTTGGTTCTTCCTAATGGGCCACCCAAACCCATTATGCCTGTCCCTTGTAAGGGCAAAAGCAAGAAAAAGCAAAGTTCTGCTATTGCTGAGCTCTCCTCCTATTAGCCTTGCCTGGCACTGTCACCATCATGCTCTACTACTTCTGCTTTTCTGGTCTCTTCCTTTTTTTTTTTTTTTTTTTTTTTTTTTTTTTTAATCATAAATTTATATATTGGTGTGCAGTAGCAGTCCAGTCACAAATATAGTGAAGTATCTACAGTAATCTACAAAAGACCAGAAACTAATCTCCTATAGCTCAGCTGAGCATAGCAGCCTATACTATAAGATAAGCCTTTTCTATACCTAAGAGTGGATGGAGAAGCAGGTGATATGCTCTCACTCTCTATAGTGCTATCCATGCTGATGAAGTGCTAAAGCCAAGCTAGCACAGCCCCTATCAGCAGCCAATGCAAGACCTCCTGAGACCAAAAATGATCTGAAGAACTTAGTGACTGCCAAAGAGTGGCCATGCTATTATTATCCTCCAGAGAGGTGTGTAAAAGAGAATGTCCATAGGTTCTCCTTGCAGAAGTCAAGCAGCTCTTTCCACATCTTGGGAAAGTGCTAAGGGCTACTGAAATCTGTATATTTGATCAAGACATTCTCATAAGTCTGCAAATGAGCAGACTTACAAGGGCAAGAGTAATCAGCAAAAAGCTTAAACTGACATCTAAACTCTCTAATAGGTGCATGTTTGAGAACTGCTCTGCACACTTATGCACAGTATGGGGAAGCATACAAATACTTAAGCTACATACCCCCAGAGAGGTAGGTAGGCATTATATATTTGCCCCTCTCATCAGTGAGGTGCAAAAAGTCTCTTCTAGAGGAGCTTGTACATGTGAACAACCTAGTCCACTCATTGTGACAGGCCTGAGCCTTGGCCATACAAAGATAGTTAAGAGTGGTGAAGGGGCAGGCCCCCACCAACTCTCAGGCAGCAGGGTCCATAGTATACCTATGGACCATGTGATGCAATGGCCACTCCAAAGAAGAGTGAACCTATACAAAAGCAAAGATGTGAGAGAGATCCCCCTCAAGCCACCTAGCAAGACAATGACAAACAAGCAGAGCCTGAGCCTGCCTACTGCTGACCAATGGGTCCACTGCCCACTTTGCCAAAGCTGAGTGATCAGTGAACAAAATAATATGATGAGTGCCCTCCTGTGTGTATATAGCAAAGACATCTATCTGAATGGTATAGAGTTCCATATTAGGGGCAGTAACTCTGCTAGCAGCCTAGTGAGCCTGTCTAACAACCACTCTGCTGGCCCAGACCCAAGCCACAGACATAGCCTGGTATGTCTTGTCCTAGCCCACTGATGTATCTATAGCCACAACAATACAGTTATTGAGTGTGAGAACCCTGTTGAGCTCTGCATTCAAGATATACAGGACATTGATGTTCTCCTTCCTAGGGGAGAACTCAGTAACCTGAATATAGTCTGAGAACTGATCCATAAGATGCCTCCCCAGTTAAGCTTCTGGTGCATCAGTGTTAAAAGACTTCAGAGTGACTGGAGCACTAAGATACAAAAGAGTATCAATAATAGCAGACTGAACCTTCTCAACAGAGCAGCCAAGCCTGATAAAGTGATATTGATGAGAGTCAATACCAGGAAAATCCTGAGTTCCCAGGAACTGCCTGGAAGAGTGGGTAGAAGAAAGAGTAAAGATGTGGTATGCCATCTGTGATCTCAGCTTCTTAAGATGTAAATGAATGGGAATAAGGCCAGTGAGTGCCTCAATCCCATCAGATGGAGAGGTGCAGAAAGCACCTGTGATCTAGATTGCAGTTCAACACTGCATCTTGTTAAGAGAGGTAAGATGAGCCTTATGCAGGTGTAGCCCATGATACTACAGACAAAAGCCATATGTAGCAATAGGCACCATGTACAACCTATAAAGCAGACACTTTTGCTTAGGAGAGAGATCCCTGAGTGAGTTACCCAGCATCCCCATAGCATGAACCATAGAGATAGTCTTAGTTGAGTAGTACTACACATGCTCATGAAAATTGAGCTATCAGTTGAAATAAAAGCCCAAATACCTCCAAAAGGTCTTTGGGCAAAGAGAAGAGTCACCTATATAAGGGACATACTTCAGATCAATGGGGGGATTATCATTGCTCTTGCAATGAGAGAAGTGAAAGAGCTCAGACTTATTGTGCTCAAGCACTAGTCCAAATACCATAAACAACTCAAACACAAACACATAGGCCTGCTTGAGGTAAATGAGATTGTCAGCAAGCTTGTAAGCTTGGGCAATGAGAGTACCATTGTTAATATACAAGAGGATGTCATACTCTAGATATGATGCCCACAAGTCAAATAGCTTAATTACTAGAGCTAGATACAATGCAGAGAGGACAGGGGACAGGGCAGAACTCTGGCTGACACCCACATTCACAGGATAGTACTCAGAGGAAGACAAGTTCCAAAGGTACCTCATCCTCCTACTGACAAGATAGGAAGCAAAGAAGCATTACACATTGGCAGAGAACATCTGCCTCAATAAAATAGCCATGAGTATATCATGGTTCAAAGATAGGAAGAACTGAGCAATGTCAAATGTGACCACACTCATCTTGAGTCCTCTAGCCTAGCTGGCCTTGACCAGACAAGTGAGGAATAAACCAGCATCCTCAGTCAACCTCTGTTAAATACTGCCTAGCTGGTTAGAATGAAAGATGCCATACTTGATACTGTCAAACTGAAGACATGCAGAGAGTATCTTCTTAATAAGCTTCCCAATCATATTAAGCAACACAATAGGCCTAAATGACTTGGGTGTTGAGTAAGAGGGCTTTTCCAGTTTGGGGATAATCACTGAGATAGACTCCCTGAAATGAGATGGCCAACACCCAACCTCAAGGCAAGTATTAGCCAGTTTCAGAAAGTTCCCCAAGACAATGTCATCTGAGAGAACTTCCTTTAGATAGACCCATATAACATGGTTCAGGCTGGGGGAAGAATGCAAGGAGTATATAGTAAGCATCTCTCTTACCTCCAACCCTGAAAAGGAAACTCAGTCCTGCTTCCACAGTGGGGCCAGCTTGTTTAAAACTCAAGGGTCATAAGGCCTCCCAGAGACAGCATTGTAAGTCTCATTGAGCATTCTCCAGAGGATGTCCATATTATGACATAACTTGCCTCTATGCAAGATAGCCTCACATAGTGGGAGCTGGCAGAGTTTGATCTAGGCTATAAGGTCCCAGGGCCATTTATTCTCAGTCACAATTTTCTTGATGCATATATCAAAGAAATGCTATTTGGCTTGGCAGGCCACCTTATGAAACAACTTCCAATGAGTGGGGTCCTTAGACACTCAGTACCTGGCTATAGTGCATGCACACTCATCATTCCACCAGGACTTAGAGCATGCAGTGACAATGACCTCCTTAGCATGCATATTCCATGCTGAGGAAAAGACCTTGGCCACTGTCACAGCAGTAGCCTCAACCCGATCAGAAGAAGAGAGGTCCTCCATATTAAGGGCTTAAAGACTAGTAGCAAGATTGATGAGAAACCCAGATTCCTCTGGAGAGTTTTTTGGGATCACCATACAAGAAACTTTAATCTAAGATTTAGAGATAGGAACAAGAGTAGAGATTGGAACATAGTTTGAAGGTCTATGATGATTGAGATCTAATCTGGGAAGATCAGACTGCTCAGATAATGGGTCTGTGAAGACAAGATCAATTACAGAGCCCATAAGATTAGGATTATGAGAAATGTGTGTAAACTCAGAATTAGAAGAACAGGCCCACTTGAGCCTGACATCAGATGCAAACTCCAAAAGACATTGTGCAACAAGAGGGTATGAGGTTCAGGTAGAATTCTATACCTCTGAGTAACAATTAAAATCATCCCCCATATAAATAAAGGCAGACAATGCATTGATCTCCTAGGAAAGGAGGTTGATTGCCATATGAGAGTCATCTGAGTAGATGTTAAGGAGATTCACCATGCTCTTTGAAGTGAAGAGAGAAAGGACAAAGATGTCCTAGTAGTCAATAATGTCCTAATGCATGGAGGGACAAAAGTAAGCTAAGCATCTATAGACATAAGCCATAATGTATGAGTTATGCTCATTGGTAGGCAGCCTTATCATATAGAGCCATTCAGGGTACTTAGGAGCACCCACAACATTGTTACTCTCAGAAGAGATTATTAACACTGTTTGTCTTATAGTCCTCTAAGGAAGTTCCTGAAAGAAGAGAATATCAAAACTGTCTTTAAGACTCTCAAGTACATAGTCTATATGAGCATAATTGCAATTCACATTCTGACTAAATATATGAACATCCCTAACTACACCTCCAGATAACACATCAGTGGGGCTGCTAGATATGAGAGGGGGAGTGGTTAGATTTGGAAGTGTGAGCATCATGACAAGAATGCACCTTCTGATACTTGGGGCATGGCCAGTTCTTGTTAAACTAGTAGTGCCAGAAAGGACACTCCTTCAAAGTAGCAGCATATGCCTGACAACAGTTCAAGCAGTGAGGGGGGTAAGAGCACAGCTGGCCCTTCAGAGTCTTAAAAATACTCTGACAAGAGTTCCTCTTACAGTAACCAGCAAAGGTGTGATAGCTGTTCTAGTAGTGAGGTCTACCACAGAGAGGGCACTGAGGTGCTTTGGCATGACAAGATTGAGATGAGTGTTCCCAAGTCCAGCAGCACTGGCACAATAAAACACTAGAGTTAGCATTGGTCTCCAGAATCTATAAGGTCCAGTGGCCAAATTGAAGGGAATGCCCAATGAGGTTAGCAGTATAAGTGCCCCTCTGAGAGTCCCAGACTTTGAAGTATGCCATTGCTGTATATAACACATAGGAATTGCAGACTACCTAAATGGGGCCCACTAGTATAAAGTGGCTCTTATATGGAAACTACCACATAACCTTCTCAATATACTGTGATGCAGTACATGTCCCATCAGCACATAGGAAAGAAACATCAATAAGCTTCAAAAAGCTCTTAGATATGGGAAGATAGGCCTCAGAGCCCACTGGAGAAAAATGTTTGCCCAACCATTTGCAAACAACATTGAGCTGCTTAAGAATAGGAATATTACTAGTCTAAATGGACCAGCCATCATACATAACCAATGCAGACTCTGCACAGAACCTGACAATATTGTTATCTACAAGATAACAGTTGAGGAGGTGGGAAATCTCCTCAAGACAAGGCCTGGCCATAGAGTTGTCCATGATGAACAGAATCTGCTTCCTGGAGAGCTCTTGGGTGGTAGCCTTGGGCTTTTTCACAGATGGGGCAGGGGCAGAGAGTGTGATGAGGCACTTGGACCCCACAGCCACCTGATCAGCCTGTAAAAGAGCTGCAATGGTAGATAGAGTAAGGTTAGAAAAAGATCTGGTGACATTGACCAAATTCTCTACCAAACTGGAAGAGTTTGCTACAGGAACAGAGGGAGCCTTGGCAGCAGCTGCAAAAGACTTAGTGCCAGACTTGAACATAGCAGACATGGGAGGAGGGACACTCTTAGAGAGCACCTTCTTCTTAATAGCCTTCTTCACCTTTGTCTTCCTGATGTCCTGAGACTTAGAAGATGATGGGACAGGAACACTCCTAGAAGGCCCAGCTGGGGCACTCTCAGGTGAGCCAGCCAGAACACTAGGGGAAGAGGGGGCAGAAATCTGAGCAGTAATCTGAGGAGAGACTATCTCAATAGGGGGTACTGTAGGCTCATACATGGTAACATCCTCCAATGCCTTAGGAGGAGTGAAGTAAGGAGCTACAGCATCAAAGACTGTAGTCTTGGGGAAAATAGAGTTGGGGTCAATCTTAAGAAGGCCCTAGAGCTCCTTAGTAATGAGTTCAGTGATACTTGCAAGAAGAGTGCTAAACTCAGAGAGGGAAGAGAAAGATGTAATATCAGAATCTGCCAAGAACTGGAGGGCCCTGTTAAGAGATATGTTTACTGCCTCAAAGTTGGCTTCAATACTGGACATGCTGTCCAGAGCCAGAGAAGTAGGCCCCAAAGGGGCACTAGGCAGTGCTGAGGCCACCTGAGATGATAAACTCTTCTGGAAAAGGGCCTGAGATATTAATGGAGTGGGACAACCCTTCTCCTCAGAAGAGACAGATGATTCCCACAAGCAGGATCAAGAAGAATATAATAGTCCACACTGGCACTCATGGCAGCAAGCAGTACAACTGGTCCTGGTAGCTATCCTAGGTGTATGGCCAGGGTTGAGAAAGTCTTTGTTAGGGACATTCCCTCTAGGACCAGGACAAATCCTAGCCCTAGAGGAGGCTGAGGGAGTATGAGGGAATAGGCAGTTGAGAGATGATGATGCAGTGAGGTGCACTATTGATAGATCAATATGCACTCCTGGGTTTGCAGATGAGGGGTTGAACATAATAGTGGAGGGTACTCAGCTTTATGATCAATGGAGTAGATGAGACTGTGCACAATGATAAAGATGACAACAAGGATGTTTACACTTATTTGCCACTCTGGATGATAAGAGTACCAGATAAAGAAGTGATTGTGGTCTCCCTCTCTCTAGTTCTTGGTGGTCTCTCTCCTGCAGTGAGCATTTTCACCCCTTATATCTATCCTTCAGCCCCTAGTAATTGAAGTTATGCTCCTCCTCACTCCTCTGCTGATTTGGTGGAGCAGGTCTCTCTTATTAATGACACACTTGTAGCCTTGGATAGTCAGCCTAGATTGACTCACTTCCCTCTTCTTTGCAGTTTTCTGCTTGAGTAGAGGCTGCTAACTGCTCTTTCAGTAAGTGCAATCTTTGGGTTGACTCTTATCACTTTGTATATGGGAGAATTTCTCTTCTTATCTCTCATGTCACCTCCCAGGGTAAAATAGATCTAGTAAAGACTGATATTCAGCACTTTCTCTCCCTCACTGAGAGTGGGGTTGAGGCTGTCCTCCCATATTCATGATCTTATTTTAAGGTTGTTGATATTCCTTTTTTCAAAGCAGATGGCCAGCAGGTCACTGCTTCTGACATATAGGCTGTCATGGAGAAGTCCCACATACATAGCTAGCTCCTTTACTCTTGCAAATAGCCCCAGAGTTATGTGTAACTCCTAGCACACTAATACTGCCACTGTGTAGTTCAATGTTTTTGACTTTCAGTTAGATGCTACCACTAAGCACCTGATTGATACTTCATTCTAATTCAGCCCAGCCTCATACTTTGTGTATATGGCCCACTCTCACTCTAGTATCCCTTTGTGCCAGTATTGCTGGCACTGGGGACATTCTATTCATGCCTGTCACTCTCAGACCCCCTGATGCCCCCAGTGTACTAGTTCTCATACTGAGGCCAGTTATTGTCAATATGTATCCTGCTGCAGAGGTAACTTCTCTGCATGCCCATCCTAGGATCTAATCTCCAAGAGAGCCCCATGCCCTTATACTGCACATTGTAAAAACTGTAAGGGGGAGCATAGTACAAGCAACTGACAGTATCCATATTAGTGCTATTATTTTGATTAGGCTTATTTGGCTAAAAGGTTGGCCTTGTCTAGAGGATGGTGGAGCTCAATGCAATTTCTCAGAAGATAGTGGAGGAGCACAAGGGTAGGAGGACACTTAACTGGTACCACTGAAACCTCAAATTTTGTCATAGGCCCCTACCCAAAGCCAAGTAGGGCAAGATAGCATTTGTTGAATGCTAATTCTGATAGATAGTTAGGTAGTTTTGATCTGTTATGCCTTTTCATAGTTGGTTTTAGTTGTACTTTTGTAACAGTATCCTGGGCTACCAACCTAGATATGGACTGCTATTGGGCCTCACATTATAAATTTATAATTTTTTTTTAAAAAAAAGAGGTGAGAAGGAATAGAAATGAGTGAAAACTGATGCTTTTACAGTATTTGTACCTCAACATCTTGCTCCAACATTATGGCTTTGAGGATCTGAAGCTCCTTAGCACTTCTATAGACCCTTCTATGTGACTCATAACTGACTAATTACCTTAAATGACTGCTAACATTGCTCAAATGGCTAAGATTCTCTATCAGGAAGTAGTTGGTACTTTGATCTATGCTGTTTTAGAAACATGTCCTGATATTGCCTATACTATTCAAATAGTCTCAAAGTTCTCAAAAAATTTGGGAGAAGTACACTAGAAGGCTATGAAGCATATTTTTTGCTATTTGAAGGGGATAAAAAATTTATGGTTAATATATAGAGGTATTAGAGAAAGCCTTAAGGGTTTTACAGATGCTAATAGAAATATGGATGAAGATTAATATGCTATCTCAGGCTATGCATTCATTATCAATAGTGATACTGTTTCTTGGAGTGCAAAATATCAAGAAATAGTTACTCTATCTATGATGGAATCTGAGTATGTA
>KQ962321.1:59802-83962 GCA_001563735.1 Leucoagaricus sp. SymC.cos | reverse complement strand
TTTTTGCTATTTGAAGGGGATAAAAGATTTATGGTTAATATATGGAGGTATTAGAGAAAGCCTTAAGGGTTTTACAGATGCTAATAGAAATATGGATGAAGATCAATATGCTACCTCAGGCTATGCATTCATTATCAATAGTGATACTGTTTCTTGGAGTGCAAAATATCAAGAAATAGTTACTCTATCTATGATGGAATCTGAGTATGTAAATGTCACACATGCCTCAAAAAAGGTCCTGTGGCTTTATTCACTTATTTTGCAGATCTTTAATATTACCATTCTCACCACCACTATCTATTCTGATAACCAATTTTCAATTGCCCTCTTGAAAGATTACCAGTACCATGTACACATAAAACACATTGATATTCACTATTATTTCATCTGTTAGATCATTGAAGAAGGGAAGGTTAGGCTTATCTATTGCCCAACTGAAGACATGATAGCAAATGTCTTTATGAAGGTACTCCCCTCTCTGAAAGTCAAATATTTTACACAAAAACTCAGTCTCAGCATTGTTTGAGGGGGAGTGTTGGAATGTAAATAAGTACTGAGATGTACTAGTCTGCATTTCAGATCTCTATTTTTTATTATTGTTATGTGAAACCTTCCTACATTCTGCTTTTATATAAACTACTATTATTTTCCTATAATATACTACTAATTTTTATTATTATGACATATCTACAGATAATATATATATATTATATATATGATGTATTGGCACTTCAGCTCTCATATTAAGAGACTAAAGTGAGTTCTTTTCTTGTTTTTAGTTATCCATAAACTAATTATTTTATTGTTGAAGAGACTTATATAATTGTGAGAGAGGAGTGTATTGGAAGGCAAAAGGATGAGAAATACAGGAGATTATCTAGGATATTTATATGTTTTCTACATCTACCACAGAGAATAATAGAGGATTAATAAACAATGGGTGTTATAGTAGAATATGTCATCATGTCATGTACCACTACTTGTGTCACAGACATTTCATGATTGTCTAAATATAGAAATCACATTTCAACACACCTCTGCAATCAAAAAAATATCTGAGAATTTAAAGAGATAAGTAATAAAAGAAGACACATACAATTTAGAAAGAAACATCATCATCTTCAAAGGAATTAATGACATTGGCACTTCTAGCATTCTGTGGTTCTGGACAGTTAGACTGGTAATATCTCTTCTTACTATATTTGTAGCAAGTGATCTCAGCAAGGGGTGGCAGCCTGAAGTGATAGCTATAGCATTATCAACAGGGATAGAAGTTAGAGCAGGCTGGACAGTATGGAGATAGATATGACTAGGGCTAGTCATGGATTAACAGGTATATTCATTAATGAGACATGGAATAATGGCATTAAGTACATACTTGGAATCAGGAAGAGTGTTGAGAGAAATAAGGAATGCATTATAGGAGTATGGGAGACTAGAAATGATGGCAAGGAGAAGATTATCATCAGATAAGATATGACTGGTATCAGATATCAATCTCCCAAGATGGTGATCACAGGCAATATAGATGGCTATGGTTTCAGATTGTTCCAGATGAAGTTTATGGATACAGCAATGAAGAACAATAATGGTAGAGCAACCATATGGGGAATGAATATTAGAAAGAGTATTCCAAATAATCATAAGGTCATTATGGGAACAATGAGCCAATTGGGAAGAAGAAATATAGAGAATAATCTTGGTATAGGCTTGATACTGTCTGGTCTGAAAATTGCAGACCTTCTTAGTCCCTTCAGTCCCCCCAGGATGTCTCTTTAGTTTAGACATAACTGGCTATAATTTCTTTTTCATGAGCATAGCTTCTATATAAATTTTCCAATCATGGTAATTTCCATCAGTGAGATTGTTGAAGAAGAGTTCTAGCATAATAGAGTGACCAAATTTGGAAAGAGTAATGTGGATCAATAATTAATTGAGTAACAGAGTAACAGTGATAAATTAGAGCTTTGGCCCCCTAATTGGCAAGACAGTAACAGTATGAACAGAGCTTTGGCCTTCTGGTAGCAAGATTTCAATATAAACAATTTCTTCAGGACTTTAGCCCCCTGGTAACAAGATGATGATGAGAGAAAAGAGAGTGGAAAGAGGAATGAAAGACTGGGGTTGTCCTTTTGTATTGAAGGGACTTATATAATTATGAGAGGGGAGTATATTGGGAGGCAAAAGGATGAGGAATACAGGAGATTATCTAGGATATTTATATGTTTTCTACATCTACTATAGAGAACAATGGAAGATTAATAAACAATAGGTATTATAGTGGAATGTGTTGTCATGTTGTGTATTACTACTTGTGTCATGGACATTTCATGATTGTCTAAATATAGAAATCACATTTTAACATTTATTCAGTATATATTGTTGTTATTCTTATAGGTATTTTGTACTAGCTCTTATGTTGAGAGGCTGAATATATATCATTATTATTGTTATATAGTGGCTAGAGAGTGAGAAAATTGAAATTAAGTCTAGATAGACATTTTTCAGATTAGCTATAGTTTGTTTTATGTAGTCTAAATTTGAGATATGTATTTATCATAGTTCTCAGATATCTATAATCCAGACATAGACTGCTATTGTGCACCACATTACAAATTTATTAAAATAAAATAAAATAAAATAAGATTCTAACACCTCCCTCATCTTCTAATATAATGCTCTAACTCCAGGTTTTCATAGAACCTTAATTTTGTAATTCAAGAGCATATTTTATACTACCAGTGATATTCAATCACATTTGATTCTCTGTTTTCTATTTGTTCTCACATGAAAACTGGTTAAGAGAGATCTATCCTACAAGCTGAAAATAATTTTTGATAAGTAAATCATCTCAGTATGATATAGCTAGTGTCCAAGCATCAAAAATAAGATAGAACCACTAAGGCAGTGGGATTGGGCAATGGAATATGGTCTCAACAAGCAGAGATAATCAGTATAAGGGACAAAAATTAAGATTATCATATCACATGCTACATCAGAGTGTGAAAAACAGGTTTAGAGCAACAATCTAGGTCTAGAAGGGGGGAGAGGGAAACCTCTTCCAGATTGAATTTTAGAATGGGGGTCAATTCAAGATTTGACCTGTTCAAAACTCAATTTGGATGATGGCTTATTTAGCATATCTATTTTTATAAGTTTAGCTTTTAGATCTAGTTTTCTAAACCTCACAGATAGGCTTCTACTATCTTTTACAAGTACAAAACAATAATCTTCCTTTTTGAGAGGTTGGAAATCTGTGACAGTACTAGTTACAAGGAACTTCAGGAATGGGATGTCACATTGTTGAAGTGTCTCTTGATAGTAGCTTGCAGCCTAGTAAATGTATGAGTTATTTTGACAATTTAGAATAGCTTCACTACATACATTTTTGGCCAGCACAGATGTAACTTGTGATATATTTTTTCTATTTCCAGCTTGCTCTGGCAGACTGGGGATATAGCCTGAGTTTCCAGTCCACTGAGTTCATCAGTTCTGACCACCTACAGTGTCTGAGTGAGTGTGATTCTTGAGGACCTGGCAAAACTTCTGAATTATCTACATTTATATACTGTCCTTATATAAGAGTTCCTCAATTGAGAGTTGAATCTGTGCACAGTGTCATGCATACTCTGGCTGATAGTCATATTGGATTTGATAGAGAGGACCAAGATCAAGATTGTAACTCTTGATATCACCTCTCCTAAGAGACTGACTTAGTTTGTTGTCACTAGGATGGATGTCAGAGATGTGAGGCTATAAGCTGACAATGAACTGCACAAGTTCACATTGCTCATTGGATAAGAATACTGCATCATCTTCAGCTACCAGTAAGTGATAAAATTGAGACCTAGAAGAAAAATCAACAAAATCAAAGCAAAGAAGTCAAACTATCATGTACACATTCATCACATCCTGTACTGCTAATGCCAGTACAGCACATATCAGACTTGTGACTTGCTTCTTGTTATTTTTCATCAGAAGCTTGTTGTTAGCATTATCAATAAGGAAAAAAAGTTGTGAAGCCTCAGTAGACTCTGCAGCATCTAGGCTCAAGTCTTCACTAGAGTCAAACTAACTCAAAATAGATAGATAAGAATCTTGCACAGATAGCAAAAGGTTGGCCCCAAGTCATGTAGGATTAAGACCAAGAAGGAAAACAAGGTTGTCAACTTTATTAATAGCTTTATAAGCAATTAAGTTAATGCAAGTATGGAATAGAAACTGTGTTAGATTATAAACATTGACACTAGTTGTGTAGAAGTAGGTATAGGTGTATCCAGTAGCTGAAAGCCTTGAACCAGCCATCATCTGTTTATTTTAGAGGTTCTCCTCATAAATCTTGATATGAAGCTTGAGGACTATGTAAAGAATATCTAAGTATAAAGGGTTAGGAACAATTCAGTGAGCAGATCCAAATATATGTTTAGAAGCCTTAGTTAAATGTAACCAGAACATCAATAGTTTAGTACCCATCAAAGAGTTGAAGAAGATAAAAAGAAGGCTGATATAGCTATTAATGGTGATGTCAGCAATCTCAAGAGCATCACAAAAAATAGCATGAATAGAAGGAGGATAGTTGGCAGTTGAAAAAAATGCCAACCATGCATTAATAAAGTAGCAACATCAAAGAAGACTTAATAGACACTCTTTATATATCATGGTCCAGCTCTGATATCTATCAATAGCATTACCAAATATGAAAAGATATTCAATGACAGTAATTAATCAGTCATAATGCTTGCTGTTATAGTAGGATTTAATGTTATTTGCTGAGAAAAGCTATGTTGCAACATTATTGTCTTATTGATTAAGCTATTCAGTATCATGTTTGTATAAAGAAGAGTTAATTTCATGGAAGAGTTCAAGAACATCATTGAAGGCTACTACATAATTACCCAGTATGAGTAAATAGACACCAGAGAAGAGATTATTTCTAAATGTCTTTAGTATGTGTTTTAAATCTTAGATCATTATAATTGGCTATCCATCACTGACTGGAATTTAAAGCTTGATAGCTCTCATACTCTCTTAGGGACTTGGGATTTTGGGGTCAAGATAAGATGTAGTAGAGTTGACAATAATTTGTTGTATATTTTGCTCAGTTTTAGCACTATCACAGGTATAGGATACAACTTTTATGCCATGTTGGATAGGCTCTTTGATGACCTGTAATGATAATTCAGCAAGTTCTTGAGCTTCAAGCATATTTGCAATTAGTAGAGCAGCAACTATAAAGGGCATAGTATGAGGTCTAGACAGAGTGATAGTCTAGAGACCAAGCTGTAACACAATCAGACAAAGTTTACAATATCTAAGAACTTACATATGTCCATCTTTGTTGCTTTGTGCTTCTTATTCTTACTGAGAATACTTTATATATTAGCTGAATTTGATAGCTGAATAGGTCCATCAACTCCTCTAACAAGAAAATATGCCTTTTTTTGAGCATCTCAGTACAAGTAGAAGGTAGAGAGAAGTTTTGTGTCATTACATGCAAGGTAAACAGGGCTAGAGTAATTAAGAAAATCTAGGTAAGCTTTTACTTGAGTAAAAACATCTTTGTTTATCTTTTGGGGAATTGAGATGCTGTTATGAAATTCAATATTTTATTTGGATTTTATAATATTTATCTTAATGCTGGATACTTAGCACTGAAAACTGTAAGTGCTGAAGACAACTGTTAAACATCTAAAGACTATACTTTAATCATGTTTTAAAGCATGATTGAAGTTGAGTCTTAATAAACACCTACAAAGTAGTGTAATAACTATAACACTACAAGACGTCTTATAATAATAAGAACATCTACAACGACTACATCTTAATAGCTTGTATATACACAAGACTATTAACCAAATCTTAATGTAATCATTATTACTATGATTATGTAATATGCTTACAAATTATGATCCTATCATAATCTGTCATCATTCCTATCATTCCCATCAGATGCTTACTAAGCATCTCTATTATTATCTAGATTACTAAGTTATTAGTAATACCTCTATGATTACAATATTACAGATTAAACGAGATATGTTTACACTTGTATACATCGTTCTATGAACTTCCATCATAATTGCCACATGATTATGATCTTTGTTTACATTGTTCTATGATATGTTTACATTGTTCCATTCTATTTATAGATAGAATGTTCTACAACATTCTAGAACCTGGACTTTAGGCATTCTAACTATTGTTAGAACTACACTGCTTTATTGATAGGAGTATCCCTGAAACTTTTATCACTTCTATACTTCTTGATTGATCTTGGAATCATATTCTTAATTAACTTCACAATTTACAATCACAATATATATAGTCTTCTATCCAATCATTGATATTGTACATCTAGAACTATACAGTACCAAGTCTACAATTCCCTTATTATCTATTTATATACTTACATAGAGTATTATCTACCTTATATAGAAGTAGATATAGGACCTTATTGTACTATAGGTATATATATGAGTCCAACCACCAAGAAGAACCCCATTGTTCTTACTTGGTTAAGTGGAGCCTCAAGAATAGAGACTCTTAAACTTATACTGAGTGATCCTGAAGGTCTGAGATAAGACTCTTACTATAACTCTTAAGACTCTCTCGATAGAATACTTTGATCTAAGTATTCTATCACTGTACTTAATACTCCTGGTGAAGAACCTCTTGAGTCACTAGTAGACCCTTGATAGGTCAATAGACTAATATCTTGGAACCAGTATTATCTACAGTATTGGTGTATTGAGTACATACAGGTTCTATTATTGAGCATTGTTAAAGTTGCTTAATAAGCCTGAACTTGCTAATGCAAAGAGCCTCCTCTGTTAGACTTTCTGTAGAGGACAACCTAATGCACTTGATTTATAAGTAATCCAGCATCACCATAATATTAAGTAAGGACAATCCTCTTCTGTTTAGCAGTGGAGGTGAAAATCTGCCCATCAGTCTCATAAGAGATCTTCCTGAAAAGGGAGGTGCCTACTGGGCTAATCTGCTATATTGAGACACTCTATATTCAAGAAGGAGATACTCTTGAAATGAAGGATTGACCATCCTTCACTGGAGGATAAATACCCTTGATAAGAGTTGGAGGTACAGAGACACTACTAACTAGTGAAGTAGTTGAGGACTCGCTGTGTCTGCTCAAGTCTGAGCCATTCTAGCTTGCACAGGTGACTGTGAAAATAGGAATAGCTTGTTACTACTCCCAAAGATGCTTAGTGACTATTATAGACCTAGATCCCCATAATAGTAAGGATTAAGTTCTGGATAAAAGCTGGTATAACAGGAAAGTGTAACCAGGTGGAGTGCACACTTGTTAGAATCAACAAGATTTGGGTTCAAGGATATACCTATAAAGGTACAGAGTCCCTGAGTTAGTTTATAATATAAAGGGTTCAAGTGTACCTGGCTATAGGCTGAAATCATTTAGCAGCCACTCTGCATGAGAGTATAACTTGGACCTGGTATAGTTGGTGAAACTATCATCGACCTAGGCAAGTTTAGACTTAATCCTCCCTACTTGTTATTAGGCCAAGGTTTGAAATCCAAAATATTCCCCATTACCCAGTTTAGGCAGACTGGGTGCTAGAAGTATACTAGTAATCCAAGATAAAAAATCTTTTTTAAAAAAACTAATCTTTATAGACAATGGCAAAACAAAACCAAAGAAGAGGAAAAACAACTAAATCTAACTACAGCAGCAGACTTACTGACCTATATGAAGGAGTACACCTACCTGTTCAATAATGCACCTTCTAAACTCTGTGCCAAGATTTATCCCATAACTCTGAAAGAAGAAGAAGAACTCAATGTATTTATAGACAAGAACTTGAAGTTAGGAAGGATACATATATCAAAGTCACAATATGCTGCCCCATACTTCTTTATACCCAAGAAAGATGGTTTGAAATAATTGGTACAGGACTATCAGAAAATCAATCAGTACATGGTCAAAGACAAGACACCTATTCCTCTTATTAGCAAAGTTGTGGATTACCTCAAGAATACCAAATTGTTCAATAAATTTGATATTATTTGGGGATACAACAATATCTGTATTAAGGAAGAAGATGAATGGAAGGCAGCATTTCTAACCAATTGCAGTCTATTTGAATCCACACAGTTTATTGAAGGCTTTAGCCATATTGCAGGACTGCTCAACATACTCAAAGAAAAAATAGAATAGAAAGGGGGACATGATGAACAGCTAGCATTCAACACCCTAAAGCAGCATATCACTGAAGAACCAGTATTAACCCTTCCTTGACCTGATAGCAAATTCCAAGTAGAAATGGATACATCTAGATATGCAATAGATGCTATTTTGTCTCAAGAACAGGATAGCAAATGGCATCCAGTAGCATTCATGTCACACACAATGAGCCCAGCAGAGTATAATTATGAAATCTATGACAAGGAGCTTCTTGCTATCATGGAAGTATTGTGAGTTTGGAGACAGTACCTTCTAGATGCACAAGAAATATTTGAGGTTTGGACAGATCATGAAAACCTGAAATATTTCAGGGAACCACAGAAACTCAATGGCAGACAAATGCAATGGTATCTCAAGCAACAGAACTATGACTTCATAATTTAGCATATACCTGGTAAAACTAACACCAAAGCCAACATTCTCTCTCACTGTGACAAACCTGATTGGGAAGAGGAAGACAAAATGGTCATGCTCTTGAAACACTTTATATGAAAAGTAACTGCCAAAAAAGGGACCACCATCCCTATTATTCTACTCCAAGAAGCATATTTCAAGGTCCTTATCAGCACAGACATTAAACAACAAATCTGAGATCTTGGAATGTGAGAAACTGAAGTACTTAGGGGACTTGAGAACTTCTCCAAGGAGTTTGCAGAACATAATAGTATTGTCTACTACCATAGAAGGATTTATGTCCCACCAGGAGATGACCTATAGTCTAGGATTATACAAGAATTCCATGATGCACCAGATACAGGATATTTAGGCCAACATCAAACACTAGAAGTTCTGTCAAGGGACTTTTGGTAACCTGGTATATAACAAGATGTCAAAAGATTTGTAAGAGGATGTGATATTTGTCAGAGGACCTAGATCTATCATAAATAAAAGGCAGCTCCACTACATCCCCTAATAGTACCAACACATCCTTGGGAGGAGATATCAGTAGACTTAATCAGTCTGTTGCCACCTTCTGATAGACACAATACTATTCTTGTTATCATTGGCCATTTCACCAAGATGATATGGGTGGTATCCACTACCATATCCTTGATAGCAGGACAACTTGCTATACTACATTGGGACCAGATCTGGAAGTTACACAGCTTGCTGAAGAAGATCATCAGTGATCAAGGACCACAGTTTGCATTAAGATTTATAGAAGGTCTATATAAAGCTCTCAGGATCAAACAGGCCCTGTCAACCACTTATCATCCACAAACTGATGGACAGACAGAATGGATCAATCAAGAAGTTGAGAACTTCTTATAGAAGTATATGTCCTATAAGCAGAATAATTGGACATTCTGGCTTACAGCAGCAGAGTTCCATTATAAGGACAAGCAATACTCAGCAACATACCACTTTCCATTCTATCTGAACTATAGAAGGCATCTATGGAAAGGAATCACATCAGCATCATTGCTGACACTGACAGTGGAAGATTTTGTGGCTAATCTGACCAAGGCATGAGAAATTGTGGCAGGCTGCATGGAACAAAACCAGAAGAGCACGGCAGCCATATATGACAAGAAAAGAAAAGGAGCCCAGTACTATCAAGTTGGGAACAGTGTATGGTTGGAAGCATTAAACATTACAATGAATTGACCCAGCAAGAAGCTGGATTATCAGAGATATGGCCCTTTCTCGATCTTAGAGGTTATTGGGAATAGGGCTTATTGACTGAAAATACTACCTCAGTGGGTTATTCATGATGTCTTCAACAAGGTGCTTCTATCACCAGTGAGAAAACCTGAGTTTCTGGTCCAATGGAAGCTTCCACCTCCACCACTAGACCTAATCAATACTAAGAAAGAATGGGAGATCAAGGAAATCTATGGACACTGGAAATAGGGTAGAGGGGTCCAGTATCTTGTCTATTAGAAAGGGTATAGCAATGAAGAAGATCAGTAGTTACCCAAGTCCCATCTGTCAAATACGGAGGAGACAATCCAAGAATACCACAATAAGTTCTCAGAGTAAACCTAATTAGAAAGGGGGATAAAACTTGAAAATCTATTAAAAAGACCACATTGGAACTATAGACCCAGTCAACATAATCTGGCTATCACTCCAGTATTAGTCACCCCTTGTCAAGTCTATATTGCTATCTTCTCAGCAGCTACCATCACTCTTATCATCATTATCACTACCTCTATCATCACTGCTAAATATAACTATTCCACTGATTGCAATATCATTCATCAAAGCTTACCCAACTGCAACAACTCCATCATCAACCTCCAGGAAACCTGAAACTCTCTTGCCCACAATATTCCAAGTAGCCAAACATACCACAGCCAAAATCCAACCCCTAGTCTTTAAGCCAACTGAAAAAATGGCTATGTTAAATATAGGACATGTTGACCTAGAGGAGGTAGAGCCACAGAACCAGGTTCTATGAAACTTTCTATACCTTTACAATGACCTCACCTGCTCCATTAATGCCCTCACTATTCTAGAAAAACAGCTCAAGTCTTTTGTTGACTCTGCCCATAGCCTTGCCACAATTCTAGCAGATTTAGAAGGAAATGCTATTGAATTGTGTGCTGGAGACCATCAAGGTTTAGTTGCTCAGAATTTTATTGAATATATTGTTGCTACCCTATGCTATGTCTGAACTATATGCCTTGTGTCCAAGACTCATTTCCTGCAATGCATCCTTGCAGAGCATCTTTATGAGTGTAACAGTATTGGAGAACAATTCATTATGAACCACATCACCAAAGTTACCCAGTTCTATATATGCACTGATCCATACCCTGTTCTCCTCCCTATTGGCAAATGTACTCCTCCTGCTTCCACTATTACTGAGGACCCAACTGAGGAATTGGCCAAAGAACAAGATATTAAAATAGACAACTACAATTTAAATAACACTCCTACAGAAGGATTACTAGAACTTGCAGCCATTGAAGATGTCCATGCCCTCCACAAGTTCCTCCAAAAGCATGACACTGATATCCTTAAAGTGTCCACTCCAACTTACTTCATTGCCCCTAATAAGTTCTACACTCTCTGAAAGCATAGTGAAAGTGATAATAAATATTGGGCCCAAGTCATCAACAAATTCCTACAGCACTATGCCAACTCCCAGGCCCATTTCAAATCTCAGCACATTGTCATCTATAAAGAAGGACCCAATAATGCCCTGTTCTTTATTTGTCATGACCAGCACCACACCCAGTTCACAATAGCTCAGGCCAAGAAAGATCTTGCAAGATTCCTCATCAAGAGATAGAAATAATCCATTGACACCTCTTCCTGCTATATATGTAGAGTCCACAAGAGGTACCTCTTCCATCACTAAAGACTACCATTACTCCTGTTAGGTATCTCTTCCATTATTATGTTTATATTGTAGAAGGACCTTTACATTAATTGTTTATTCATGAGAACATGAACCTTGAGGAGGAGGTGATGTTACAACTCTGGGTAGTTTACTCTAGATAAGACTCATGGACTGTAGTAGACAGTGTCCTCTATTTTCTTCTACTCTGTGCTACTCTCTGTATTACCTGGTGTTACTCTGTACCTTTACTCTGTGCCACTAGTATATAAGTATCTTGAGTAGAGCCTGTATCCTTACACTTTACCAATTGTACTTTTTCCTTAATCACCCTCAAGCCTTTGCCAACATTGCAACCTAAGTTAGCTCTTAAGGTCATAACAGACCACCAACCTTGATGTGTCTACTGCCCAAGCCAGTCAACAATAAGTTGTTTGCAACAAAAACTATGAAAGACAGCAAAATTCACTGTCTCAACCACATTCCAAGAAGATAACACATATTCAGTCCTCTATTTCTGGGATACCAGAGACCTTACAAGTTATGAGCCCTCAGAATGCCCTACACAAAGCAGCAAATGAGTTAGAGAGAGCTTATAAGCAGAAAGCTTGTACATTTATTTAACTACTATCCATTGTGCTATGGAATCACTAACTCTATCAGAGAGCTCACTAGTGGATGTACTACAAGAATCCTGATGACTCAATGTTCCTGAACTAGCTCTAGTTGAAGAAGTTTTCAATGAGGCTTTTGACTTCTCAGCCCCAAGTCATTCTGAAAGAGATGATGGTCAGGTTTTGACAGCACAGAATATCCTCAATAATAGTGCAGCTTGTCTATCAAGTCATGCAGGAGGTGAATTTTTACACATTTTGCTTGATAATCCTGACTACTTGTGAGTTTTTCCCTTTATAAATAATTTCAGTGCTTACAACTTATGATATAACGCAGGTCAACCAAGAAGAAAAAAAAGCCCTTCTTTCCCATGTACTATCACTAGTGATATATTCAATTTTTGAGATACATTTTGCATGCTATATCTGATGATCCCAGTAGTAGTCAGGCTGGCCCTTCACGTCTCTCTTGGGCTGGAGATGCTAGTTTTGATGAGGAAATTATGACTGCCAGCATAAGTGACACTTGGATGTCCTCACTCTCCATACCCACTCCTTCCAAGCCCAACTCCTCTATGCTATCTACACCCAAGCTGGGCAAGCATACTTGTCGAAAGGCCTCCCAGGCAAGCCTTACTCCCCATATGCCAAGAGTTGCCCCTCATGCTCCCATTCATACTCCCAAGGGTACTCTCATCCCCACTTTGTATAAAGTCCCCACTGGTGCAGAGCTGGGGTTGGTCTTCACCCCTTCTCCAGCTCCTCACCCTCCTCTTGGTTCTTCTAGAGTTCCCCCTAGTAAGGACATCCCTACCACTAACAACTCCCATAATATTGTGGGGGCTCTCAATGACATATTTGCTGCACTTAACTCTTGGGAGGACAAACCCTGGGCTGTTGAGGATTACAAGGCTCACATCATGCTCAAGCTTGGCCAGTTTGTGCAGGGCTTCATTACCAAGAGGTGGCATAAGCTTTCTTTCCCCCCCAGATCCTTTGTCACTGGTACCCCACCCACATTGGCAAGGGTGCTTGAGGCTCTTGTCCTCTGGCCATCTCTGGACCCCCAGACCTGCAGGTTAGCTAAGTCAGCTGGCCCAGTGCCTCCTTCCCCTTTCTCTACATGTGCGCCTCCATCTGAGGCTACTGTTTGTTCCTTGGCTCCCCACCCTCAGGCTCCTCCTAGGCTGCCTAGGTCTCCAAAGCATTCTTCCCCTCCTTTGGCTCCAGCCCCCAAATGGTTGTATGCCAATACTGTTTGTGATGTCACAGCTTTGGTCAATCTGGCCAAGACTGTCCCAGATCTCCCATCTGATCACATCATTGCAATACATCAGGCCTCTGTCCCTCCTCTCCCTTTGTGTAGAAAGATTAAGTCTATGGCTGCTGGTCCCTCCAGGCATCAAATTCTTGTCAGGTCTGAAGTGGTTGTTTCTGCTTCAGCCTTTCCCTCCCTGGTTGACACTGCTAATTGGGCCCTCACTAAGGTTGACCTTTGGGTCAACTCTTGTACTTTGGCTTAGGGGGGGATCTTCCTCCTTATCTCCCACATGGCAACTGCTAAGGAGATTTAGCTGGTTGCTTCTGCCATTCACAAGCACCTGGGTCACCAGGTCCATGCCACTCTCCCCACATTGCAGTCTTATCTTAAGATCGTTGATGTCCCTTACTTCTGACTGGGTACTACAGATCCTGTAGACTTGGACTACATGAAGGGCATCATGGCCAGGTTGCACATGGCCCCCTCCTTTACTCTTGCTAATGCCCCATGGGTTATGTGCAACTCCACATGCTTGGACTTGGCCATGGTCTGGTTTGATGTTGTTGACTCCCAATCTGGTGCTTCAACTAAGTGTCTGATTAATACATCTTTCCAGTTTGGCCCAGCTTTCTGCCCTATGCGGGTGGCCCAGTCTCATGCTGGGGTCTCTGTGTGCCAGCATTGCTGGTGCTGGGGGTACTCCACATGTGCTTGCTGATTGCAGGCACCTTGTTGTCCATGATGCTCTGGTCCCCACTTGGAGACTAACTATTGTCTTCTTACTGGTTGTTGTTGTGGTAATCCCATAGCCAACCCTCCTGTGCCAGCAACCATGGAGGGAGCCCCATGCCCTCACACCACTCACTGTGTGAACTGTGGTGGGGATCACAGTGTAAGCAACTGAAAGTGCCCATACTGGCAGCACCATTTTGACTAGGACTGGTTGGCCTGCAGGGCTAATCAGGATTGGCTGGGGTGGATGGCTGCTTTAGGTACAACTTCCAAGAGGCAGAAGGATGAGCATTAGGATAGGGAGGCTTTCTGGTGTTGGCACACTTGCTGAGTGCCTTCTGATTGCAGTCATGAGATCAAGTACTTGTCATTTGGCTCATGGCTGGAGGGCAGGGAAATTAGACTCAAGTGGGTATGGATATCTGTGGGATTAGCTATAGCCTTGTAGTATGTAGTATCCCTTGTTACATGTATTTATCGTAGTTCCAGGCATCTATAACCTGGGAGCGGACTGCTATTGTTTGTGAGTTTTTCCCTTTATAAATAATTTCAGTGCTTACAATTCATGATACAACACAGGTCAACCAAGAAGAAAAAGAATATGCAAATATGATGTGACTATATTTCTACTCATAATGCTCTATTTGTAGAGCTTCTATCTGGCATGATTGATGTCTATCTCAAGTGGCAGCTTTTTTTGAAGGGCTCAGAACTTCATAATGCAGTTAGTCCATTATCTGGAGACTAGAAGCTTTCTAAGCTCTTAATAACTGTGGTTGACATTTTTTATATATATTTTACCTTGTCTCTGAAAATAGCTGATAACTCAGATATGAAATCTAGATACTTATACATTCAATTCCTTGCCAAATAACCCTACTGAAGGCACTGCTACTTGGCCAATCAACCAGAGTCTCTTTTTATATGCTCCTCTTTATCTATCTCTCATTATTACAATATAATTATTGAAGTTATATTGTACTTCCAAGCTTTGCTGCCCCCACTTGTCTATTCAGTCCTTTGTCAAGGATATATATAATCTCCATAGGCTATTGTACAAGTCCTATTTACCTCAATAATTCTTAATTTGCTATGACCTTTATCTTTAAGTATAGAATAGAGTTAAGTCATGGACTATAGTAGCTTTGAAGTGCAATATATCTAACTGGTATCTGAAGAATGCTTGCCCAGCTTGCACATATTAGCTCAAAGGAGAAGATCCACTGATATTTAGCATACTTGTGACAATAGATGGCAATAATTTACTCAAGTGTATTGTTCAAAAAGAAGATGATGCTGTTGATGGGGAAGTATGTATTGAGGGAGAGTTAAAGAAGCTGCAGAATATGCAAGAGGTATATAGGAATTATTATCTCTCTCGTGAGACTATTAATCATTGGTTGAGAGATCACATTCAAGAGCAACTCCAAAATATGATATCTGGCTCTAATTTTGAGAACAACAAACTTTGTGCAACATATTAGTTAAACATGATCAATGATATAACTTCATATATGTAGAGTGTCTTTGAAGAGACAGGTATTTTCTTGGTGTTATGTAGACATAGCATAGTACTCTTAATTGCTGATATAGTATAAAGCAGAGAGCTGTGAGTGATCTGCTATGCTTTTAGAGATGTGCTGATTATCCTGTAGATCTAAGTACCCTCTTGCTATTGCCAAATGTTTACTTGATGCTTTTGGAAAGGATATAGAGTATAGCTATAACATTAGGTACAAATTTAGCTCTACTATTATATACACCTCTTTGGCTGAAACTACAAGTAATCTAAACTTCAGGACTATAGTAGGATTGTTCCATGGGCATGTGCATAAATGCCAATGTCAACTCACCTTCTTGCTGACATACACAGCTGGTATTAATCTTGAAGATCTTGAGGGTTGTGAGCATTTTTTCTCAAAATCAAATACTCTTGCCTCTTCACTTTGATATTCAAACCATTTCCACTGTGATCAGGCAATTGTGCAGTATATAGAACATATGGACTATTTTGAAATATCATACAATCTGAGTAAGTTTAGATCATTTTATTATCCTCTTGTACATCTTGTTAAAGCAAATTTTCAAGGTTTCTTCCTTGTCAACAACTATCATCAAGCCCTCACAATTATTACTGATGAACTGACCCTTCTCAAAGGCATGCAATATGAGAACATTGAGAGCTTTCAAGTCTTTAAAGATTAGCTGAAAGAAGAGAAGGAATATCTTTCAAGATTGGCTACTGAGCCTCAGAAGGAAACATTACAGATGGATTACTACCAGAAACTCATCAACCTTGAATAATGACAGTGAGTAGATTTTTTCATCAATAACTTCTACTGATGCTGTGTTATCTAGACAAGAGCTTAAAGCTATCAAGAGGAACTGGAAAGTTCTCAGTACTGACCCAAACTCCTCAGAGGCTATAGTAGAGGAGAAAGCACTTAGGGCTCACCACCATCATTCCCTCAATAATTGTAACAAAGCTCAGGCTGCCATTGACTTTCTTGAAGAAAAAATTCTGATCTATACACACTGGGTTCCTGAGATAGAGAAGTATCAACAGGCTCAACATCTTGTCAGCAAATAATGATATTAACATGCTCTTGATGACCTCAAGGGCCTTGTTGTCTCTCAAACCTTTGAGCTGACAAAAATAAATATGTCTCAGACTGGTATACATCTTATCTCTAATTTGTTGATTATCATTGATGTTATCAAATAGGCTACAAACTTCAGAAATATATTGCAAAGGCCCTTCAGTCTTACTTCCATACTATCAAAGCAGCTGTTGACTGCTATAATACTGCAGCTTGTGCTATGAAACCATCTCACCCAATTCTTTTATATGACAAGATAATAGATTATACTTTTCTCTCTGAATTTGACCTTCTTCAAGACTTCTATCAAGATGTTTGGGACTGTCCTTGGTCAATGCCCAAGGGCTGCTATCTCATAGATAAGTACTTCAAGATTATCTGTGCTCATGAAGAGATTGCCTGCTTGAATATTGAGATCAAGCATGTGATTACTCATCTTCAAGATGAGAAAAGGTTTCTATTATATCAGGAACATGAGTACATATCCATTGACCCCTCTATCACCTACCAAATCTACTTTTATTGCCTTGAACAAATATGTTTTGCTGAAACTCATATGTACCACTTCAGAAAACTCACCTCAAAAACAGATCTCAAAAATGTTATTTGCTCTGGAGAAGTCCTCTCTGATATACTCCAAATTATCACATCATTAGATCTTCATTCTCTACACTCTTTTCAAGAAGCTTTACTGACTGCTAGTGATGAAGATAACAACACTGCAGAGCACAATGAGGATGATGGCAGTGTGTGATATGAGAGAGAGAACTGTCACAGCACATAAGAAAACTTAAGATCAGACTAACTCAACAGGAGTAAAGTTATATTCAAGAGTCTGATCTAAACAAATACTTAAGTAGCTACTTATATACTAAACTATTCCATCATATTAGATAATAGAAGTTGTAGACAAACAAATAGGTCTAAAGAGAAATAGAGAGTGATAAGGTCATAAAACTGCTATATACACCCTCCAAGCACTCCTAGAAGTGTTTTATCAGAAATAAAGATGGTCAGTGAGAAAAGAAGTATTAAGCTAAGTCTGCTGAAGGAGTACAAGCCAAAATAGGGGTAGTGGAGGTAGTGGCAGGATTAGAAGTTAACACACTGATACTTCTATTTGCACTGTTTTCCATAGTGATACCTTCATCAATGAGCTTGTCATTTTCTTTCTCAACATTGTAGGTAAAGGTACCTTCTTCCAGATAATTGTTCAGTTCAGCTTGAAAAGCATCTAAGTCTTGGGATTGACCTGACTAAACAGTGTTATTATTGATGAGAGCCATGAAGAAGTGGTTATTAGGTGCCAGAGTGGGATTCTGATTAGATGTCTCAACAGGAACATTGATGAGGTTAGAAGGGGCAACCACACAAGAGCCAGTATCAATACTTGGATTTGAAGGAATATTAGGGGTGCTGAATCATGATGCCTTGGATATAACATCAAGGTTTGGTTTATTAACCTCAATTTTGATATATTGATATAATTTTCTATTGTAGGGCTGGTGATGACTTCTACTGGAAAACTGTGGGTTAAGGTGTTGACCTCAGTCAGGTTTGGAAGAGAGACTGGAAAAAGCAGGAAAAGGCTTTTTGGTGGAGTATATGATGTTTTGGAAGATAGTGCAAGTCATGTCTTCCAAGCTCTGCTGAGAGATGACTCCATATTGGTTGGCTGCACCCATGACTCTGAAAAAGTTGTTCTCAATAGGGGGAGTAGCCAGAGCAAAGAGACAGAGGTCTAGAACTTTGAGTGTCATAGGATAAGACCCTTCAGAGACTACCCACTTTTTATTGGCATAGGTATAGTATGATAGCCTGTAATCAGTACTGTATAAGTTGAAGATTTCAATGAAGTCACAATAACTGATTGGAGGAACTTGGCTTTGGTCCCCATTATGAATAGCATGATTGAAAAGAATAAAAAAACAGAATGCTGAGGGAGCAAATAAATAGACTGTTTTAGTAGTAGGATGATGAATGGTCTAGTCAGCCAGTTTGTGAGCATGGATAAATGGGAATTATTTGAGCAAATTCTCCAGTACAGCAGGTGGAGTCTAAGGAATTTCTTTTAGGTTGGATATAGTAAAGAAAATAGTAAAAGAAATAGAAGAATTGTGGAAAGAACCAAGAATACAGAGAAATTTGAGAAAGGAGAGGTGGATTTGGAATGAAATAGAGGGTGATGAGAGCTTCTTTATACTCTCTGTGTATTTAGAGAAATATAAGTAAATTTCTCTAGAAAATACTTATTTATCAGCTTGTGAGGGCAATCAAGTTTTATTACCCTGAAGCCAGTCCACACCTTTAATTCCAAGTATTTCAAAATATTGATCCAAGGCAGTTAGATGCTCAACCTTATCATAAGGTAGCCAAGTAATGTCACCAAATTTCCATATAATTTCAAATAAGGCATTATACTTAGAGCCTGAGTGAGAGCAAACATGATTTACAGCCCACTCTTGGTCAAGTTCTCCAAAGTCCCAGACTTGGGTGTCTGATCTTCCAGAAAAGAGTCAGTTATCACTCAAAATGTAGATTTGCAGTAGTGAAGAATGAAAAATGTCATATACTCCATGTTGCTTGAGGTTTGTTAAGTTCTGGATGGGAATAAGAGAGAATAGATGTGGAAGAGTTGGAATATATCAGGAATGATCTATATGGAAACAGAGGCAGAGGCAGAGGCATGAGATCAGAAAGAGTCAGGAATGGACCTTGGCTTCAACTTATGTGCTGTGCTGTTCCACTGCTGGTGGTCTAATTTAGGAATATGAGAGAAGGGACTTAGAGAAACTCAAGAGGATGAATAGTTTAAAGTCAGAATAATCAGGAATGTCAAACTAAGTTGATTATCAGACTGGAGAATATATGAACAGTAATCTGCTACTTATATACCTATGAAAAACATCAGAAAGTAATAAACAAGAAAGTAGAATAAACAGAAAACTACATGACATGACAAGCATGTGATAGAAACAACAGAGAGATAATGAAGAGGGATGACATAGTATGAAGAGCAGATATATAAAGGGAAATGGGCAGTGACATATGAAGTATGAATGAAATCATAAAAAGCAGGTGTAACATAAAAGGAAATGTGAAGGCAGAACAGAAACTATCAGTATTAAGTGGTAAGGAATAGAAAGGAATAAGAACTAATAATTGACAGGAATAAGAAGTGAAAGGAATCAGAAGGGAGATGAGCAGAAGTGTGGGGGAATATTTGGAAACCAATAATATACAAAGAAGTGATAAAGTAATAAATGGTAGGAATAGAAATGGAGTAATGTGGAAACAGTTGGTAATAGTTGGGTTTGTCCAGAAATATACAAGTTGTAATAAGGTTTCTCAATAGTCCAACTTTGTATGAGTTATTTCCAAAGTCCTGAATAATGGAATATAGGCTAACAAATTTCAGAACTAATTTTCAAGCAAGTCCTTGAGAGAATGAGATATTTTTTGTGGAGATGTATATAAGATCCCTGAGCTTAAATAGTGATGCAATTTATTTCCTATTAGCCATTTGAACTTCTTTCATCTAATGAGATAATATAAAATCATGGGCCTGAATAACAGTACTCTTTAGATTCAAGACAAACACCCTTATATCAGAGAATTCAGACTGAGACAGCAAGTTCCAAATAAGTGAATAAGGCATATAGCCATAATTGAGAAAGAATGGTGCATGTCCCATTACCTCAGATTATGCTGAATTGATTGTAAATTTAATGGCCAGTAACTTCAATACCCAATTTTTTTAGTCTGGAGCAATGCATTGACAAAGCATCTGCATGATGGTGCAATTAGCACATTCAGTAGATCTATTAGACTTAGGGTGGTAGGCACTTGACATATGTAGCTTCATACTGATGAGATCATTGAGGTGTCTCTAGAAAGCACTAGTGAATAAGGTATTATAATCACTAACAATAGATTTTGGCAGACTGTGAAGACAGTATACCTCATAAAAAACTAGCTTAGCAACTTGTCAAGTGTTATAGTTTTGCTGACTCAGCACTAAATGAACTATTCCTGTGAGTCAATCTATTACCACAGTGATAGAATTATATACAGCATCTCAAGTTTTTAATTTAGAAAGCAGGCCTACAAAATTAATACTAATATTTTCCCAGAGTGTGGATGGGACTGGTAGTAGCTGTAGGAATCCATATGGTTTGTGATTAGTAAGCTTACAATATCTGCAAGTAATGCAGAATTCACAAAATAAATTGATATCCTTTGCCATATTTTTCCACCAAACCTGATCTCTCAAATAATCTTAGAGTCTAAATAGGCCAATAGACTATGAGCTTCTGAAATTAATATTTTACAAATGCTTTGTTTGCCTGCCATTGCATCAGGTATGCATAAGCAATTGGAACCCTGAATTTTGATAAAAAGTAGATTTTCTCTTAAAAGGAAGTTCTTGTACTCTTTTGGGCTAGATATAATACTACTAAATAACAGGTTCTTGTGATACTGATTTTGAATAAGATATGGTATATTGAACCCAGCCAGAGAGTTCTGCAATAGATCCAATAGAGGAGAAGTGCTACTTATATCATGCTATAGACTAGTAGCAGAAGTTGATAGTTTCTTAGGATCACCTGACTGATTAACAGCAGTATTTGTTTTTATTATTTCCAGTGCCAGCATGTCTTTGTTGATGTGACTGCTCTGCACTGGTATTTGAATAGTAAGTTTGTCCCCTTCATGTGTCTTTGCATATGCTATTGCTAATTTTGACTTTTAATTTTTGCCAGTATTTCCACTCTCCATCCATTCCTTGAGAGGAGCAGATTTCTTGTTGTTGTCTGTCATCTTTTAAAGATTAACTATCTTTTGTGTTATCTGGCCACAAGTGACTGCCATTAGTGCAGCCTTGCCCTCTATACTGACAACTATATACATTGTGACTGCATGGACTGGCATGTAGTCATTATCAACAACATCATAGTAAGTGTATTTGCTACAGGCTTATACTGTTCCAGGCTGACCATTAGAGTAAATTTGTGATAGTGTATCAGACAATAGATTTTCACTACCAGAGACATATATAACTTCAAAATCAAATTGTGACAGTTTTTCAAGCCAGCAAGCCTGTCTCTCTAATAGATCCTTTTGTGGAAGGAGAGTGACTAGGCCTTTATGGTCAGTATACCAGCAAAATTTTGTGTCTTGTAGTATGTTGCAATGTCTCATCATTGTCTCCACACCTGCTAATATTTCTATTTCATATACAGGATAATTCTGTTGTATAGGATTCAACTTTGCAGAGAAGAAGGCTGTGACTTTTGCTATATGCCAATCTTCTCCCTGGCTCACTGCACCTGCTATTCCAGTGACATAACCACCAGCCATGACATTGATTGGAGAGGCATTTGGGCCATACATGAGAGGTTTTTGGTGATGATCTTTACAGGTCATTACTGCAGTTTTAATATCCTCAAATGTCCATTAGTGAGTGTATTCCCAATAAAATAGTACTGTATCACCTGTCAACTCAGATAGTATACCCATAGGGATTCAGATGCAATCTATATCATTAGCAAGATACTCTGCTGATCCTAGAAAGCCACAAAGTAAGTCTTAATTTGTGGAAACCTTTTACCTGGATAAGGCATCTACCTTGTCGGGGTCTATTCGGAGACCTTCATTACTGACAATATGACTGAGTATACATAACTCTCTCTCTAAAAAATAGAGTTTCTCTTTACTAACATAGAATTTTTCCTTCTCTAGAATATCAATGACAAGTTTGACATGGCCTTCAAGTATGTTTGAGTAGATAATGATATTATCTAGGTATACATCCATGAAGTCTCCAATGTAAGATGTGAAAATTCTCATCATTATCATTTAAAATATAGCAGAAGCATTATAATTACTCTGCTACATTACAAGACTGACCATTGTTCCACTAAGTGTTGCCATTGCTGTGCAGTTGATATGTTCAGACTTCACCTGAACTTGTTCATATACATTCTTCAAATCAATAATTATCCTATATTTAGATCCTGCAACTCATCAAAGGATATCTTCAATATCAGATAAGAGTGATACCAGCTTTCTTGTGTTTGCATTTTACTGATATACATTATATACTGTTCTTAGTCTGATTAGTTCTCCTGGTTTTCTAGATTTGATAATAAGGAGCATAGGTGAGATATTTAGAACTAGTTTTGGTACCTATTATCCTGATTTAATGTACATGTCTTTCTTCCTGATCCATTGATCTAAGAGAGTATCTGGATATCTTGATGGTCTCCAAGAATACTTTGCATCAAGGTCTATTAAAGGAATTTCATAATTGATTTCCCATAATAGAGATAAAGATGTGTCTTTATCATCTTTACACACTTTCTTGGCATAGTCTAATAAGTGACTTCTAGTTTCACTTAGATAGTCTTCATATATCATTATGGCTTATGATATAAGCTTGATGACTCAATCACTTTTCATAGGTAAAGCTTTGTTTTCACCAATTACTACTGCAGGTGGCTCCATACACATGTTAATCTTGTGTTAGTATAGAAATGGAGTACTGAGAATCACATCATAGTTGGATAGATTTATTACATCAAAGTACTGGTCCTTGATGACTGATTGATAGGAGAATTTGACTTTTGTTCTGAAATTAACTTTAGTCTGAGATCCTTGGACTGCTATCTGAACCTGTATGGAATTTGCTAATTCAATCTTTAGCAGATTTAATTGTTGTACTAAGTTGTTTGAAATGAAATCTTCTAAAGAGTTGGAGTCAAGCAGTACTCAAACTGGGTGTCTATTAATTTTAGCTACTATAACTATTGGTCTCAAGATTGGTCTCAATATGTCCTTGACTTTTGACAAGTTTTGTTGTACTAAAGGGTAGGTTCCTATTTCAACTTGTTGTCTATTGATTTTTATTGACATTGCATTTCTGTTGTCATTACCTAGATCAATTGTAGCTACAAAAGGTTTATCAAACAACATGTTCATTCTATTCAGATTCTCAACCTAGTCAGGCTGTTTAGCTTTTATTTGATAAAAAAGTTCTGATAGGCTCTTTAGATTACTGGGAGGTTCTGACCTGGTTATTATATTATTTTGTCATGTGAGTTGCTTGTTTACTCAGTCACAAATATCAAATTTCTCATTCAGAAGAAGCTAACAACTAATGCCATGATCAAAATCTAGTAAGTGGTCTCAAATTATCACCCATAGACTGTAAGTTCAAACTGAAAAATGTGGGAAATATGTTAGGTACATGATGTCATTAGAATATTTATAGATCACATATGAGTAGTTAATATTCAATATATTCTCAGCATTTACTAATACTAGATTTTCTGAAGTCATAGTTTCTCTAAGACAATTTGTTACGGGTGCTTATCGGCAGGACCTCATTCCCAGAGGGCAATGAGCGCCTATCCCTATGGGTCAGTAGTTCTTCGTCGCGAA
>KQ962321.1:20957-36582 GCA_001563735.1 Leucoagaricus sp. SymC.cos | reverse complement strand
ACAAGTCAAAAGGACTCACTAACACTAACAAATGTTTAGAATGATAATTGATATTGCCAAATCCCAGTCTTTCCTCGAATTCCTTCACCATTGTCTTGAATCAAAGCCCGCAGTCGATTAACCGCTTCTTATATCAAATGGGCAGAAGTGACCTAAGGAGCTCAAGAAAAAAAACTTCAAAGACACTTCTGGTCAATGACAGGCAGCAAATGCTCCTAGGTCAACCTTTTGATAATTGGTTTGTCAGCTCTCAGGAATGTTGGGAACGTACTGCACCAGCTGGCAGGTGGGTTTTTGACATATTATGGAATAGGTAACATTAGTATCATTGACTGGAACTTGACAACACCCAAGGTTCATCAACTATTATGATGCTCAATCTGCAGGATTGTTTGGATTGCAATTTGTAATTAACAAAGACAGAATGAAGCTAGGCATTTGCACTGCAGTCCTCAATGAGACACTCTGGAAGAACAGTATGTCTATTCTCCCTTGTCCACTCAATGAAAACTTACAATTTAGTAAATCCAGCTAGGCCATGCACAAGCTTCTATGAAGTCCACTATCAACCTGGACAGCACCCCACATTTCGTACAACATACCTTTCGACTCTTTTGAATTCAGTTCCTCCTGCCACTCAATGCTTACTTGATGTTTACTGTGTTATCTGGTTTAATCTCGTTACTGACATAATCTCTCTAAAGGGGGATAGGTATCTCCCTTTGCCTTAACCAATATTAAAGCATTCTGGCCTCTCAAAGCAGGGGACATATAACAAAGAATGGCCAGGTCAGTATTAATTATCATCAACAATGCAATCTCACCCTCTCATAAGCAAAATCTTTATGATCTGAAAGATCGCTTCTGCATTACCACCAAGACAAGAGTCAAATTTCTCTTTGTACATGAATAAATGCCCCATGCACTATCTGTGTTATTTCCCTCCATTGCATTTCAGCAGACTTGGTCTCAAATTCTTACCATAAACATTTCTCAATACTCTAGGCATATCCCTTGTTTGCAGGAACAATGGTCAGCCCAATGTATCTGCTTTAGCCTGATTCTACTATACCAATTATGGCCCAGAACCACTGGTTTTTGGATCTGCCCTGTGACTTCCTACTCTTGAAGGCTTACAGTATCCTGAGGCATGACTAGGTGTGTTCACATCTATTTATTTGAGTTCAAGCTCAGACATGTCTTCATGAGACATACCATTATGGCTACAGGGTCTGATCTGCTTTAAATGTATAATATGCCTCTCAACTCAGTAAGCATTGTCAAGCGAAACAAAATTTGATATTCAGTGATACTGGGCAGGCAAAGGAAGGAACAGCCTATGCAGTCAACCATGAGATGGCACAGCCAATAGAAAAGCTGCTTAAACACATTCAAAGTCAGTCAGCTGAATCAAGACAGCTGCACAAGTTTCAGCTTCCTCTCTTCCAATTCGGGTCATTCAAATCACTGTATCAGTGTGCCAGATATGCCTGGACACCTCAGCCCTCATTCCTCCACCTCCAACAATCAAACATGCCAGCAATCTTGTATTTGCCTTCAAGAATGTAGAGATTGAAGAAATACTTCATCAAACTTATGAGCTCAATCAAGCTGTCATATTCAAAGGCTACAGAATGGCATTGGTGGACAATGAATGTCACCTTGTTTAATAGGATGCAGTATGCCATTTCAGAGAACACAGTAATTGCTTTGGAGAAAGTATCCGAGGTTGTCCTTGGACCTCTGAACCAGGGTTTGGAAGGATTATCCTCTCTGAACTGGAAAGTTTGGTTATCATAAGTGAGTGATTTCCTATGCAGGCTCTATACCATCTTATGTTACTTTATTTCATCAGACTCACATCATAGTGTTAAATCTCTTCCAGCATATGTTTTACCAGCTAGAAGATTCAAAAATGAACCTCAGGATGTTTTCCAGTGTCTCTATTTTATTTCATTTAGCTCCATTTGATGAATGTGCTTGTCAACCAAGTATCTTAGTAGGGCCAAAGCATGGTTAACAACAGTAGACAATGCTACTAAGCTGCTATATGTGAAAATACCCCACACTACCTTGATCAGAAGAGAATGGCACATGCCAGTTTTTCCTTTTCACTCCAGTTACCATGACAAGTTACTGGAGAATGAAGGCGATGGAACGATTGTGAGCAGATCTGCATTATATGATGTTGTCTTGCAACATTCCACCTGAACACTCTTTTTCATGGTGAGTCTGGCCTTATCCTCTGGTATGATCATCTCCATTCATTAGACTGATTTTGGAACATAACACTACACAGAGCCCATAGAATAACATGGGGTCTAGAATTCCTACAATCAGTATGTCTAAATGATGATGGCAACCTCACTGAGTTGAATGTGTTCATGACTGTCTGGCCAACCTGGAATAAATTTGATCACACCCTTACCCTACTTATCTTGTTTGTTCTCCAGTCATTCCCCAGCAGATCTATACTAACATGAGGTTCAAGCACACAGCTCATTGTCATCTACTGTGGCTATCTTCTCCATGAACCTTCAAGGGATTTGGTCTCCACCAACTTTCTGCAATCCTAGCTTTGGATTAGCAACCGAATACTTTCAGGAGCATGGTCATTGAGGTATAGCTAAGACTCAAACGACCCAAGTGATGGTTGAGAAGAGAAAGATTTTCAGTTCACAGACAATGCACATATAATTATTATCCTAGAAAGCCACACCTGATGACAAGGCTTCTCACTTATGGTGCACCTCATACACCTCAAGGACAAGCTGAAGCCTCCTTCAATCATCACCAACTTACTCTCAAGCAGAATCCCATCTGTTGAGGCTGTGCTGTCCTTTGGATGCACACGTCGGGCTGCCAGAAAGGGTAAGTACCATGAGTGCTCATACCCCATCACACCTGCCATATTCATCCTCATACCCAAGCTCACATCCATGTCCTTTCACAAAACTGAATTGTACAACCAAAAAGTTGTTGTCATATATCTTGATGTCGCAGATTCAAAGAAGCCCCTCAGAGAGGTGACTCAGAGCCTGGTTGCACAAACCTTGTGCAAGGTATGGCCATGCCTTGTTGAAGATTGCACCATACTTGAGGTTGAAGGGCCAGTCTGTGGCATTATATTGTGAGTTTCATTTCCTTTCATTTCAGCATTCACCACAGGACTGGACATGCTCATTTTAGTCACTGAGTACATTGCTCTGAGTCCAACTGGGATTGGTATGTGACTGTTTGCCTGTTTGACAGGCACAACAACAAGTTTGCTATGTTCCATGCCCCGATGCCCAATGGCAAAGACAAGGCATGGATTTTGGTATTACAGCATGTGAAATAGAATGGGGAAGACTTTCAGGCAAAGTACAAGGTGGCCCAGCAAGTGTATTTGTTTTAGGGTAGTTGAGCCGATGGTGAGTCTTCTTGGCTAGAGATATCTGTTCCTACTGATAGCTATCTTTGCCAGACTGGATCTATGTTCTGCAGGAGCAGTATTTAGAGGAGAAAACAGTAGATACAGGGTAAAGAAGTGGATTTTTGCAGTGCTAAAGATTGTACATTTCAATTGGCACCAATTGATGCAAAGTTGAGTCAACTAGACATGGTCTTTGCCTCATGCGACTGCATTAGTAGTCAAGACACTACTTCATGGACAACTTGGCCTTGCAATCTAAACATTTGCACCAAAGCTCCAAAGGTATGAACAAATTCAAATAGGCAACCATGTCGCAAACCGTATTTATCTACAGGTGAAGCACTTAGAAAACAGGACCATTTTATATAGAGATACCAGCAAGGCTCAGGCCTCCACAATCATGTGTTTAATTTAGGAAACAAACATACCATATTGAGAAATCACAATAATCATTCTAACACTGCCCTGATGAGATTGCTTCTAAGAAAAACTCATCATCAATCTTTTAGTGATTCTCCAGTATTCAACATCCTACATTAACTGAGGGTATCACTGGACTGATGAGGCCTCTACTCTTTGTGTACAGTCAGAATAGATAGATGCACACTGTTGATGGCCGATATTGCTCAAGTGCCTTTCCACCTCTGGCAGCATTGCCTGACTCACTGATGGCAATCACCACATATTTGGAAGTGCTGAGCCTGCTGGATCACTGATCCAGTCACATACCATACACATTGGGATTCATCTCCACACTTGTTTTTTCCATCAGATAATACAACAGTCTAACCATGGGAGGCTATGCTTGTTTGTGCACTGCCAACAAGCCCAAGCCTGCGATTTTCTATTTCCCCCATTACCCTCCTGAGCACCAAGGCTGCTTAAGACAGTGAACACTTCATCCTACCAGACATAATGTAATTCAAGAAATGGTCTAAGTCTAGCCACAGTTTGCATATTCTTGTTCTAAGAAAAAGGAAATGCAAAGTTACATCCTGATTGAACCAGAGGACAAAAACTATTTCTGAACCCAATCACACCACTTGTAAATAGACACACAAAAATGGGGGATTTAACACAAGTGGCACCTGATTTAGTTTACGCTGTTGTTTGACTGAGCAGATTGATTGACATGGGAAAATGACCATTGTACTAATATATTCAACAGAGAACAATACATGAAGCAAGACATAAGATGCCAATAAAGACATAGGAAAATCTGCTAAAATGTCATATCACATTGGCCCTCAGGGACCCCGTAAATCTTTGTCTCACAATCCAAGCCTGCATGGCATTTGGCTGTCGGAAAATTTTCAACTGGCAAGTCACCTGGGTATGAAAGATCTGCAAACAATCAATGAGCCCCTGAGCCAGATGATGTAGATGTGGCATGTTACCATTTACAATCCAGTCCTCTGGAGCCCTGAGCTCAGCCAAAATGCCAACTATATGCTCCTCAATTGTCAGAGGATCCACATTATTGATACCTTCATTTTGTGTAGTGAATTTGAGGAGACTTTTCCAAGTGAAGTCTTGGTGGAAGACATGGTAAGCATTATGTCTGAATTTAAGGGCAGAAGGGAGGTAATTGAGAGGGGGAAGATTTTCTGCATGGTTGAGGAGTGCTTGGTAGATGTTGATGAAAGTAAGAAAGCAATGTGGGGCATAGAAATCATCCCAGAATGATCACGCAATGCCATCTGGGCCACAGCATTCGACATTGAGGTCCAGCCATTTGAGGACAGAGTGAGCAAGAGACCTTGCTGCTATCAGGTTGTCACACATTTTGACATCAAATGCAGTGGAGGATACATCATAGGTCAGCAGGTATAGAGCAGCCCCAAACTTAAGCATAATGCAGAGGCAGACAATATCTTCCAGGCCCGTGGAGGTTTTAGGGGCTGGAATGTCAGTAGACAACCAGTCAGAGTAATACATGTGAAGGCCTGGCAATAAATTAGGAAGAGCATTAAAACTGTTTCATTTGTGGATCAAACACATTCCTTGGACGGTATTGATGTGCACATATTTAAGATAGACTAGTCCAAGCATGTGATGTAGCAGTTGATGAGCAACATTGCTATGATCAGTGTTGGTCAGTGTATTGTGGTATATGAATGAGTGGTAGTTAGCATATATGGTGTCATGTAAGGTAGATGTCACAAAAAACTGATCGCTGGAACAAACACAGTGTTCAATAGTAATTGCCACATGAACAGTGAATGGTTTCATGATCCTGTTTGGCATGTAAGTAGCTGTAGAGGTCAGGTGAATACCAACATCTACAATTCTACACCCAGATGCAGGAGGATGGGAACAAGATCAAAGTGGTCCCAGTTAATGGTGTCAGCATCCCAGTGGTCCATAGCCTTTGTGATATCATCATAGGGGATAGGCGAGTCATTCTTTGGAATGGCTAAGATCCAGAGCTTGGTTCCTGTGAGAATCTTGATACAAGTTGCAAAGCCATTAGAATTGAGGTGAAAATCAGAATAAGAACTGGCCAAACTGCTGGTATACCACTCAACAGATGACCAAGGAAAATCCTGGAAATCGCCAGGGAAAGGAAGCCTACTGGCAGATTGCCATGCAACTGAACTCAATGCTAGTGGGTTTGATCCATTAAGATAATGACTATCAAGGTTTGGAATTGCAAGGCAGTGTAAAATTTTGCCTGAAGAGGACTTGCCAGCCTCATAGAGCATGCTCAGTGGCGCATGAAATTCCTGGGTGCTGTAGTTTTTGTCACCATCAGGATTTGAGAAATCCTGAGAGAGATTAATAGAAGAAACACATAAGAATATATGATTCTTACTGTGGAGAGTAAACGTCTTCACTAGGTTCTCCCCAGCAATTTTGTTCAACAACTTGATTGTGAAACTTAAGTCCACAAGAGGCAGTGCAGTCTCATCTGGGATGACAAGTATATGGCAGTCACAGAAGACATCCTGGAAGTGTGCCGGAGTATTGTCAGCTTCAGAAGTCCAGGCGGAATGCCACATAAGTGCAATTTTTGAACTTGAACAGTGAAGCCACAACTCTGAAGTGGTAGGCAAGTGGGCCTGGACCTGATTTAGCCATTCAATCTGACTTGCTGTCTGTAAAAAGTATGTTAACATGCAGTAATAATGGTAAAGATCCACATACATGACCAGAGCTGTTCCATGTCACTATATTTCCAGCAATAACATTGTACATCATGAAAGGATTTGCACAATGCCTTTGCTGAATTTACAAACAAATTACCACCTTAATACATTGAAAAAAAAGGAAGGGGGGACAGCATACTGGACCAGAATCAAGATCAGGCAATGTCTCATAACTCCAGGCAACCTGAGGTATAGAAGTCAGACTTTGCAAGGCATGAAAAATGTTGTCAATTGGCTCACAGTATCTTCTCAAATGTAGGGCACTATTATTGCAATATCATCATCATCATCTAGTGAATTGTCCACATCCATTGACCCATCTCCATTGTTTTCTAAATTTCTATCCCCATCTTCATCAACATCCATTGCATCATGTCTCTCCTATTTTGCCTGCTTTGGGTTGCGACTTATCCTTCTAGATGGTGCAGGACATTTCAGTCCAGTCACACTGCCATTCACAAAGGGAGCAACAGGCTTATGCTCATGGCCTGAGCAATGGAGATTCAAGCTCCTATCAGCCATGACCAGGCCATTGCCAGCATTTATTGCTGCTGCCAGGTCTTTGGCAAACTTGGCCATGTCAGAAGGCATAGACAAATTGCCATTAGTGGGTTGGGTCCCTGTCTCCAGAGGTTGATTTGGAGGAGGTGATGATGAGATGGTCTCTGGGCAGCAGGTCATTTCCAAAGACATGTTAGGAGGTACAGAAGTTGCTGATGCAGCAGTGGAGCCAGCGTTCATAGAGGTGACATCAGCTGACATGTTTGGCAAGGGTGGTGGCATTGGAGAAGCAGAAGACAGAGAGGAAGACAGAGGTGAATTTTCTAGAGGCAACTGATCCAGAGCAGGTGGTGCTCTGGGGAGATCTGGACTGCTGGGGACTGGTAAAGTTGGCCTATCAACAGAGTGATCATTATACTCCACTGGACTTCTTGCCATAGCAGTCCCATCTTCGAGCAGAGACAAGTCAGTGAGAAGATCTGGATTTATCCCTTTCTCTGAATCAGAAATGGCCCTATCTTGGTGTTTATCAGCAGTGCTTTCAGAAGGGGTAGCGGGAGGGTCAGAAATAGTACTCTCAGAAATAGCAGCACCTGTGGAGGAGATAGGAGTGATGGGAGGGATAAGAGCAGCAGAGGGACCAGAAACAGCTACAGAGGAATTAGAAGCAGTGTTTTGACTATAGACATCATGGACTCCCTCTTTGGGCTCAGTTTCCTCATTTGTCAGGGCAGTATTGCCCAAATGGGAAGTTAGCATGTGAGGGGTTTCTGGTGGAGTTGCTGGAAAGGAAGTGGGCTTGATAGAGAGCTGGTCCAGGAGCTGCTGAGGCAAACAATAACCCTTGGGTATTTTAAGTTTCACTAGCATGGATTTAATGTTTGATTGTTGAAGTTCCAATTGAACACTTACATTCGTATTTGGGCATACTAGCAGTCATCAATTTCAAATCCTCCCACATCTGCTCAGTGGAAGTATCAAGAGGTCTACCAAACAGGGCAATTTGGAAGATAGTCTTCTAAATGACTCACTCAATATCATCTCATAATTGAGACTGTTGCAGTCCTACCCCAAGAAAAATCTGCATTGAACATGTTATCATGAACTATTGAAAAGACAAATGAACAAACCTGCAAGTGGTCCAGAAGCTGCCTCTCCACTGTCAATGGTTCTGAACCAAGTAAGAATATTGGAGATAGTGTCAAAGCAGCATAGAGGGGCCCCAGAAGAACGAACAAGTATTGCTAAGATAGGCTTTCAGGATTGACCTTCATTAGGGCAGCAGTCTCTGCTCTGGTCAAGGGCAGGACACAAAGAGACCCTGCAATTCAAATGTAGCTTCAGTATGAGCACTAGAACTGATTTAAACCCATATCTGAGAGCATAGGAATCTAATGTGAAAGCAAACACTCACTATATTACTGAGGGTATGATACAAATTTGCTTTTTGCAGAGAGGAAGCTAGAATTTCGGACAAATGGGAGATCAAGGCTCTGCCATGAATAAGTGAGGGTGCCATAACATGATGTGGGCCTGGGAAGACTGACATGACATCAGCATATGAAGTGTCAATGATCTCATGAATGTTATGTTCATGGCCACCAATCTAAATGTTATAACATGAAATTCAAGTCCCAAATCACTACAATTAGAAATTTACCTACCCAGGAATTCCAGCCCCATCTTGGCTGACAATCACTCAAACAGTCCAAGAGAATTCAATTCACAAAACCAGATCTCGGTGGTGGGGTGCTGGGTTTCTCAGACAATGCCCAGTGTGCTATGTCTACAAAGTGGTAGGATAAAAAATACTGCAACTCATTGGAGCATGCTCTCCCCATTGCTGTCTTGTCATTTTCTGCAGCTGTTGGTGAAGCAACAGTTGCTGCAGTAGCATCAGTGAAGAGGTCATTGAAAGCCCAAAGGTATGGCTGAATCTCGCAGTCAAACTTATCAAGGTCTCTGAGGATGGGCTAGTAGAGAGCTGTCAGCTTAACTCAGGTGTCACTCAACAAGCCTACCTCTAGAAATGGCCAATATTCCATAGAGAAGCATTGCTGAGTGGAACTTAACAGTATGTGATCAAAAAGAAGCAATGTCCTCCATGGAAATGCATGAAATGACTGAGATTCAGTGTGCCAGCTTCTGCCAGGAGAACTTGTCATGGTGGATTTGGGTAAGGGAAGCAAGTGTTAGGGATGTTATAAGTACTTTGGAGAACTATATGATGCATGATGGTATGCACATGAAAAACTTGTGCAAGTTTTGCACATGGCTATGGGATATGTGGGAATATCAGCAATCCACTGATTACTGTATCATTGATATATTCACATTGAGGAAAGCAGACACCTTCCTCCCTTCCATGGCCCAGTATGGTGCCTGTGGTGATATTCTCACCTTAGAATGCCATAGGTCAGTACATGTCATGATGTGCAACTTCATTGGTGCTGCTGCCCTCTTCTCCTTACTGAGCTGACTAATATATCTGAAAATTCCATAAGTTACTAATGCCACGCAACATAACCAGGGCCTTGTTCTGAACTTTTGATCAGTTCTGTCAAAGACCAAAGCCTAGCCTGAAGCAAATTGAAATGGATGAGTGACAACCAATCAAGTAGAGCAAGGCTTTCAATAACAAGAGCTGCAGGACTTCATTTGCATTCAGTCAGGTTTAGGTATTTAGTAATATGATGCTGTTCCTCTTGTTTGAGATCTGATTGTAATAGGAAACCTGGAGGAAAGCTCATTGACATTAATGAGTGAAGGACCCTCTATATTTCCACCTTCCCACTAGATTGGGTTCATAGAAACTGACCCCAGCTGTATTTAACCCCAAACATTCTGTTATGCTCTTCCTTGACTAACCATCTGTTTAAATTGGCATTGCACATGGGGCCAGTGCCCATGTACCAATGTGTTAGGCTTGGCTGTACTTCTAATTGATCCAAAAGATTTTGCCTTGCTTGCAGCACTCTGCTAAAAAATCTGAAATTTTTGGATTGCTTGTGGCCATTTTTTGGTTCTGTTATGTGTATCAGGGTAAATGAAATAGGAGGCATTCGTCCCCTTCCAACCAATGTAGGATTGTGGACCAGAGCAATCATGGGGTCAAGGGAAGCAAAATGAGTCACTCTAATTCATTCATTGCCATGAGCAAATCTTCTACTGAGCTTTCTGATGGAAGGAGTTGGTACATTCAGTTTGTAGATGTACAAGACAAGCTTGACATCCTCATATTCGAAGTAAGATAATTCACTAAGCTCTATCCACTAGGCCTAGCAGTGGGGGGAACAAACTGTCATCCTCCCTGTCTCCCAAAGAACTGACATAAATAGTTCTAACTAAGTTAGACATGGATCAACAGGCAGGATGTACTACGCAGTGGTCATGAACTGTGAGCTGACATACCCAGTCTTGGAGTTGAGTCATTGCCCTCATTAGTCCAGCCTCAATGGAATCGAGAAGCCTTTTCACTTCATCCTGAAGGCCAAGACAGTTGAGGTCCACAAGCTGAGTTTCCCAAACCAAAATCCATGGATTCTCACAAGTCTTGGCCTCCATTGGCATGGATGTCCCAACTCCAATAAACTGCCTTAGCTTAGTGTCATACACATTGAGCCGAGTATCAGGGAAGTTAGTTTCCTAAGTGAATTCTTTGTCCTTAAACACAAACAGACCATAGATCAGCAAGGCTTTGAAAGTGCATGGCACATGGTAAGGCTTTGTGTTATAGAAGACACCCAGAGAGAGGAAGAAAGGAGGGTGAATTAACCTTGCATGATACAGAGACACTTAAGGTTCTTGCTGTATGGTAGAAAATCACAGAAACCTTTGGGATAGAGAAGTGAGCTATGCTAAGTGTGGGGACAGAGTGGCCCGCTTTAAGTATTAAAAACAAGGTAGGTAACCTTTATGTGACATCCATGACTGTTATCCATGACTGTGATTTTATTAGCATACCCTTTTTTCTAAGTTGTAGGTGAATGAGCAGAAGTAACTGTTTCCCTGGGTGACACATAACATGACACCATGCTTTAGAAAATCAAATGTCATGTACATGGGCCTGCTTGCTGTTTATCCATGTTTAATATAGATGGTGAATCTCTGTTAATATGCAGAATGTGGTGTTGACCTTTCTCAAGACACTTGAGGCCCACCTGAGCTTTGTATGGATATCTGTGGGATGAGTAACAAATTATATAGAAGACACAAAGTGTCCTGAGGACTTCAGTGACCGTGTTTTGAAAGCCCTTGTCTCTTCAGGCCCCATGTCCCTGCAATTTCCCACATTAATCAGATGTGTATGGCACATGCCTACTCACTGTTGTTGGTCTCTTAGACTTTGGTGTTCCCTTTTTTTTTTTCAATGACCTTGGTGTTCTCTCATTGCACAACATTGCACTGGATGTGTTCACAGCACCAGTCACATGGAAGGACCTGCCCTAAACCTACAATGTTCAAGTATGCTGGAGATAAGTAAGATCATACTTTTTTCTCTACCATGATGAGGATGATAAAAGTATATTCCTGTGGATTTAAATGTCACAACATAGGAAAAACAAAACTGCATTCGTATCACTGTATAATACTAGGATCACTGTAGACCCACTACTCCTATTCTATTTCAAGGGCTGGGGAGCTGAAATTATTCACAGATGAGTTGGAGAAGCAATTGTAATAAAAGTGACTCACTGAAACCCATATCAGGATTGGTATGAGTGTATGTAGAGGTTGATGCAGCAGGTGCAGAGGAGAACTGGCAGGTGTGGTGATGAACATGGGTGCTCATCTTACTCTTGGAAGTTTGCATTGTCACATGGCTCTCTTCAATTGCTTGAGCCAGTGATTCCTCAAAGGAATCCATACATTTGCATTTGAAGGAGGAGTGAGGGAGAAGGGATGGGAAAATGGGAGAGGGGAGTCTGACAGGTGTTTTCTCAGGCTTGCACTTCATAAAACCTTCGAAGGTCAGCGGGAGGGATCTCGCTCAGGTATGCAAGATGAGGAGTCAGGAGAGGAGGAGGTAGAATTTCCTTTGGTATCTCCCAGGAGGAAATAGGCTTTGGTAATTTCCAAGACTCCCTCTTCAGCTCAAAGATGTAGTGGCCAAGGTTGACACAGTCCTCAATGCTGAGTGAGGTTAGTTTAGTGATGTAGAAGGGGTTCCACTTGGATTTCAGGAAGAATGTGAAGGTGTGTATCTCAAGAAAATGATCTTGTTCTTGGTCATAAAGCTCTTGTTTTTTCATGGGATATCCTGTAGCTTCTTTGAAGCTTTCTATGCCTATAAAGCACATCAACTGCAGCCCATCATAATCCATTGTATGAATCAACTTTGGAGGTACTCCTGCCTGTCAAAGAGTCAATCAATAATCATGTGTTTCCATCTCCATGCTGACCTCGGTATATGCAATGATCTATACTGAGTCTGGGTGTTGTTTGCAATTAGCAGTGGTGATATGCATAGGAAAAATGCCAGGGAAGGAAGAGAGCTTGAGGAAGGAAGAAAAAGGAAGACTACAGAGATAATAAGGAAGGTGTGAAGTTCTTTCCCATTAACATGATGCTCCTAGAGGTTAGTGGTTTCAGTGAATTTTACCGATGCTGAAGTTGCAGTCGACTCTGAGGTTGAATTGCTTCTGCTTGCTATCCCATTGAGCCAGATCTCTCAGAGATATTCATTAGGCAGTTTTGAAACTCAATTGTAACAATCTTGATTCTTTCATATTACCTACACCACCATGTCTCTTGGCCTTGGGCCTCACCAAGCTTCTCCATTCTTGTTTGTTGCAGGGAAGACAATCAACTCTTTGGGCCATTCAATAGATATGTGTATCTCTAGCTCAATGCATGATCATCATCATTCTATTGCTAAGTGTGGCTTTGACATTGCTGGTAATCTTTATTTCACTTTTACTATGTGTAAAAGCTGACCCAATCCCATGAAGTTCTGCTGATCTTGATGCTCCACAAGTGCTTCTGTCCATTGATTGCATGGACTGCAGAGTTAAGGTGCCTTCAAATACCAGTCTTTGATTTTACTGATCAAATAACTGTACAATCTTTGATCCTGCATGCTGTCCAATTAATTTTCCAGGTTTATATCATGGCTGAAGTAATGCCAGGCCTGCAGAACATCACACACACCATATTTCAAGCCAATTTAGTCCCACTTTGGTCAAGGCAACATTACTCTCATAACCACAGACTGACTAAATTTCTCAGGGTGAACAATGAATTTGGTCAGGCCATTTTGGGCCAAAGGCTTGTGTCCAAGTTAGGCATGGACTCAAATATTGAGAACAATCCACTGTTTGCCAGGCTGTTTGGCCCTGTATCTCACCAGTGCCATTGCCTAGCAGGCCTGGCAATGAGAGTCATTTTTGAATGCAGCTTACCAACCATTGGCTTATGTTCTCCCTTCATAGTTTAGTAGATTTAGCAAGTGTTTAATTGACCATGTATTGGGTAATATGGACTAGTAAAGAGACATTCTGGCCTACATCTCAAATATTGTGTAAGGTGGTAATATGGGAGATTTCCTGTAATCCATGTCACTAGCAAAGTTCTAGATTAGATTTTTTCATTTTCATACCTACGCTTAATCATCTTCACTGTCATTGTTGTCACTGTCGCTGCCTTTGCTGGTGGGAAACATCAAAAGGGGAGAGGATGTGGAGTCTTCTCTAGAAGACTGTGACTGCTCGTGGCATCATTACTCTACTTGAACCTCTGAAAATATGGGCTCACCATGGGTGTTGGTGTCGATCCAAACTTGTCCATGTCACTCTCATTGGTGGTCACAATTTTGAAGATAATGTTCATGGTTCCAATTGAGATTGAGGGGGATGATTCTGGCTCTGAGTCAGAAAAAGGCCTCTTACATTTTCTCAACAGCAATGGTGATGGAGTATGGGTCAGTGGGAAGGGGAGAGGGAGAGACAAGATCTGTGAGGACAAAGAGGGTGTGTCTTGATGTGACCCCTTCCACCTGTGGTCACCAAAATTGGGCTCAGGAACTTGGTCAAGCTCCTCTTGAAATTGTGCAAGTCCAGGGCACTTGTCATCTGTGATATCATCCTTCTTGATTAAAAAGTATGGCAAGGGATGGGCCATCAACCCAACCTTGGAGAATGCATGCAAATGAATCCCAATGAATCCCCGATTGGGATTGTATATCAAATAGTGCAACATTGGGTACCAGCTCACATGAAGAAAAGTCTTGTTCCAGTGCAAGGTGAATGTGCCATGTTTGACCTTGAATTCAAAGGTCTGAGGTTCTTGGTTTCTCTGTGTCATCTGTTAGCCCAGCAACATTATCTGATCTCTTGAGCCCAATGCACCTTTATGAAGGCAATGACATTTACAGTGGTTGGCCAAGTGTTGTCCATCTTAATCACAAGGCAAGGGGGAGTGGGAGGGAGCAGAGACCTGTAATAATTTGGTCCCTGCAAGCATGAACAAATGCTCTAAGCCATTCAACCTGAAGTTGCCTGTAGTTCCAATCCATTAGTCCATTCAATAAAATTCAGAAATCAGTAAATCTAGTTTACCCCCCAATCTATGGTGATCAATCTTCTTTTCTTATATTGCTTGTTCTTGGGTTCCCACCTCTCAATGCTCACACATGAAGTGCTGCTGTTCAATGCTCCCATATTTCCCACTGTATTTGGTCAGACCTTGATGAATGTTCCCTTTCTGAGAAAGAATGTTACTTAAGACCTAGTTTTATATTAACTTGCCAAAAAATCATAAAAAGGCAGCTCAAGCGATTTGGAGCTACATCCTCAGACACATTCACCAGCTTAATCCTCAGCCATGCCCTCAAACGTCCTAGCTCTGACCTTCCCAACCACTCCCACCACTTCTAGCATCATCCAGCTCTGCAAGGAGAACAACAAGGCCATTCACAAGTATCTTTTGAGAAAGGCCCATGCTCCAGTCAAAAGGACTCCATGCAAACATGGAGTGAGGCACATTTGCTTTTGCAATGGGGCCATACAGGATGCTTCCTCGTCAAACTTGGAGCATTGGTTCACATACGTATGTCATCATCATTTGTGTTCCATGTGACCATTCTTCTGCTCAAATTCATCAGTGCAGTCACTGCCATCAGTGGGAATGGCTTTCTGACCCTCTCCCCATCACTGAACTCCTTGAGAAGGATCTCAAGTTCTACATCCTCATGGCAATCCATGACATGTTGCATCCTCAGCCTCGTCCTCATTAGCCTCGAATTCCTACTAAAGGAGGTAGAGGTAAAAGAGGGAAAGGAGACAACACTCACCAAGGTCACATCTCACTCGAGCCCACTCCCATTTTATCAAGCCACATAACTCTTGTTGTGTGGTATGAGGTGTGAATTCTCTACTCAGTCCAACCTCAATTGCTAATCCGAATCTCTTTTGGAAGAACCTTGGTTGGTCCCATTGTATTGACATCCCCCAATCAATGAGTGGTGTCTTCAGTCTCTCTGACCACAAGGTTGTTTTGGGGGCCTATGGAATGGAGCACAGAGATGTGTACGAGATCTATGAGCTAGGCAGTAATACCTGGA